>VWZS01004365.1:858800-877109 GCA_013397075.1 Rhabdornis inornatus
TTAAACTTCTGTTATTAAAATCAAGTCACAAATACCTGGGGAAGTCATACAAGGCCTTTACTCTGAGCGTTCTCTTTTGTGAATGCTAAGGTTAAGAAGCCTTTTTTTTTTTTTATTCCATCTGTTCATTCTGCAAAAGCATATTGCATGTTTGAGTAGTTGACTGCAAACAGAGTGTCAAACCTTCTTTTTTTTCCCTTCTTCTGGTCATGTTGGGTTAGACTGCAATTAATGGCCTGTTTTCTTCTTCTGAATGGCTGCATTATCTCCCAGAAAAGCTTTTTTACCTTTTGTGACAGAAATATTTTTTTTTATTTATTAAACTATTGCTTCTGCTGCATCTTGGCTGTGTAAGTGAATACCTATTTAGTCAATACCTACTGAATACCTGGTGAATACTTACCTAGTCATCTGCCCCCTTCCCCTATATGCTTCAGAAAAAAAGTGGGGCAGGGGTGAGGGAGAAAGCTACTATAAACTACCAAGCAAAATTGTAACAGAGATTAATTTTGATCATGCAATTCTGGCAATGGCACCTCTCACTAGGTATAAGTATAGGAAGGAAATGGCAGATTTATTTACTCTTCTGTTAAATTTTATAAATGAACTGGCTGTACACAAAGAAGCACTGAGTATGGTAAGTGGTGAGACAAGATGAGGAATATAAGAAATAAAGAGAAGCTAGTCTGTCGTAATTCTTACTGCCTTTAGATAGCAGTTCCTGCCTAATATGGCTCAGAAGTGGTCTCTCTAGAGCCAGCTATAATTTCTATCCAGCCTTCTCTTTGCTATGTAGAAACCCTCTGTAATTGTTCTTACTTTATCCATAATCTACAAGTGAAGCAATTGTAGGGAAAATAGCTAAGGCATAAAAAGGAAGTCGATGGGAAATGCAAGAGAATTCATACTGACTTTTTCTGACTGCCTAAGTTGAAAGTGACTCTGCAAAAATTCTTTTGTGGAGATGAAAAGTAACAGGATAATTTTTTCTGATGTGTTAATTGTGCCTGAAGGAGAGGATATGAAGACATATGGGGGTGCAGGACATGGTGTTTCCCAGATGAATTTTACATGCATAGGAGAGATGTGCAAAGAACATAATCTATAGACAATGATTTAAAAGAAAGATGTTACAAACTTCTTGAATGCCATGGTTTTTTCACCTACATGTGATTTACAAAACATGAACTTAAGGTGAGAAAATACCAAGAAACAGCTTCATGGGGTGTGTAAGATTATAGAGAGTTTGTTTGAAAATTCTGATTCTTAGCTCCCAGTATCTTTAGATGAAGGGCATTTATCTGTCTCATGCTTATAAATCTCGAATAGCTCATTGAATTGAATGGATGCAGAAAGAGAGCAGTATTTGTATTTTCGGCTGAGATTTTACGAATCTATTAAGGTGTCTCTGGGGTAATGAAACTCAGATTTGCTTGTATTTGCACTTATGCTTGGTGCCTTCTTCAGCACTTTTCTGTGTAACAGGCTTGGCAATATAGATGAAGAAATAATATTTTGCTATAAGGCTGTCATTGGCGATATTTGATGACTCCATTGGCTTAGCTAAGCTTGAATGCATAAAATAAAAGGTTGCTTTTTTGTAGAAGATAAATAAATAATTTTATTCTTAGACAAAGTATCTCAGTGCAATCACAAATCAAGCTTTTGTGTCTTGAGAAGCAAGAATCTGGATTCTAATCTTTACTTATGATTACTTTTCATTTTGCAGCGCTTATCAATCCGAAAGCCTGAAGACTCAACAGCCAAACAAAAAAAAGGAGACAACGTGAGGGAGAGGATCATCAAACGGGCTGCTTTGGAGTTTGAGGATGGCATGTATGGTATCCTTCAGCTCTTGCTATCGGTTGAAGTGATTGCTGACTAGAATATGAAACCCATCTGGTTTGTTTTGATGAACAGGTTGATTAACATACTCATTGTCTTTACAAGACCCTGTGGTTCTCTCATTTTATTAATACCCGATTGAAATAGAAGAGATGCTAAGACATAAAATAAGCGGAGTTTTTGTGTCTGGTGGCTTTGTTAGCAGTTGAATGTGTCGCACGGATTTCTTGAAAAAGTTGGAAAAGAAACTTTATTTGTACTATCAATTTTTTTGTCATGTAAAAAATTTGACAGAATGCAATTAGACAGTCCAAGGCAAAATCATTCATCACAAACATGAGGTATCTAAGTAAAAACAAAAGTGCCTGTGAAGGGAACAGTTCTAATCCACTCATAGTATGATAGTAATTTTAAAAAATTTACTAGTTTGCAATAAGTATTTCTGCCTTAACCACTTCTTTTCAGCTAATCTGGGTATCGGAATCCCATTGTTGGCCAGTAACTTCATCAGTCCAGACATAACTGTTCACTTACAGAGTGAAAATGGAGTCCTGGGTTTGGTAAGAATATATCTTGGTCAGTTATTATAGTGTTTTTATTTTGCTGTGGCTGGGTTTTATTTCCTGCCCACCTCCAACTTGATTATTGTATTACTGAAAATATATATGCTATATTATGTCATCATAAAATTCTTACTGTGCTGCAGGGAAGTTTTTTAGGAAATGCTCATTTTACGATTATGGTGCTGCTTTGCTGAGGCTGTCCTTAGGTACATGTATTTCTGGACTCAAAACCATCAGGAATTTGCAAGACCAAGCATTGTAAACCTTAGCAAACATAATTTTAAATAAAGCTTAGAGGGAATATTATTTTTACTGTCGTATGGCTTTATGAAGTTGCAGTTATGACCTTTTTCTGAAAAATGTCTGTCACTTTGGTTAAGAACAAAAAGAAACCTAAATCAAACAAACCTCTTGCTTCATGGCTGTTTAGTAATTTTAAGATCAGTGAACAATATGTCCATCAGCCCTGATATGTTACTTGGTATAAACTGTGGCTTGTAATGTCAGGATTTTTTTCTGATAAAAAAAAGAATTTGATAAAAACAAGATTAAAAAATGCATGTCTGCCATGGTATGTTTTTGGTAATTAACATTAGAAATAATATGGCAATTATTAATTATATTTGAAAGGTATTTTATTATAAAACTTGACATACATCTGTATTGTTGTCAGGGTCCTTATCCACTTGAAAATGAAGTGGATCCAGATCTGATTAATGCAGGTAAATATTTTAATTGTTTAATTAATGGAAAATGAATAGCCATGTTAATTTAAAAATTTTCTTTTGATACAGTATTTGAACCTAGACTCCTGTTTTATTTGATAATAAATATTAATGTATTTGTCTTCTTTTAAGTGACAGTCGTCTTCTACAGGGAAAGACTCTTTTTCAGGTCCATCAGTAAATGGTCAAATCATCCTTTTCAGAAGTGAGATTGTTTTGTGCAGCCTGTAAGGGAATATGGGTTTGTTTTCCTTCTGCTTTTCACCTTGAGTCTTCTAGAAAATGGTTTTCAATGATTTATGCTTGGGACATGTTTTAAAACATCCTGTGTATAATGGCCTGGCTTATTCCCAGCCAGGAATATAACCCATTTGCATTCAGAGAGGGAGTGGTAGCTGAGGCAGGGGGAAATAGCTGCCCAACCTGGGACCTGGCACACTGCTGTGTGTGGCTGCTTTTGCCGCTTCTAGCAGGGAATGGCAGTTCTCACATACTGTTCTTGCCCAGCTGTTTTGGGGCATTTCACCTCAGAAGATGCTATTCGATGTAAAAATGTAAGCTTCTTATGATTTAGTGCACCTGTTTGATTTCTATTTCTTTCATGGAAAAGTTGTGCCTATGTGCATTCCCTGTCTCTGTGTAAAAATACACTTAAATGTTGCATTGTGACAAACAGAAATAGGCTTTGTAATGTTGTTATTGATATTAATGGTATAGGTTACAGACCTGACATTTTAGACTTTTTTTTTTTCGTGTGGAAAATATACACATTTCATATTTTTTACTCAAATATACACATGCATGCATACAAATACATGTATGGGTCTACATACTTATCTATACAGACACTACCTTTCTCAGTGGCTGTTAGCAAGTACAATTAAACTCTGAAAAGTCAAAGGAGATAAAGCACTGACATAAAATAATTTTAATTTAGTATCAGTCCAGCAATTGTTCTCTGACTTGAAACACTTGTTGTTTGGTTCAGCTAAATGATACTTATCATAGTGCTATGTAGTTGCCTCTGTTACTATATTTTAAATGTAGAGTTATTTGAGGCCATTTTCTGGTTTGAAATAAAAAGTGATTTAAGAAATTGAGTCCAGCATTTTGCCAGTATCTATGCAATTGTTTCAAAAACTGCTTGAAGGAATATGTCAGAGAAGTGACTGAAAAGAAAAAAATACTATGAGTAAAATTATATGCATGCACATTAGAACTTAAGTTTTAATATGGGTGTTTATGAAAAATGAACATATTAACAGAGTGACAGTGAAAAAAATAGCCAAGAACTTAATAAATTCTCTGAAAAAGTTGTGCTTTAACATGGAAATCAAGATGATCTTGAATTGTTATATATAGTTGATAAATGTTTTTAAGAGTTAATATGGAAGGGATGAAGCTAACATAACAAGTCAGAATGCAACATGAAAATTAGACTATTGTAGTATTGTTAATTCAATGTTAAGCAGCTTCACACATCCCTCTGAAGCTGCAGTAAACAGGACATGGGATAGACAAGCATCAGACCTACCACTAAAATAATTATTGCTATAATTGCTGAAACATTCACATGGTTGGATTAGGACCATTCTAGGTGCTTTCCAATCAAATTTGTAAAACCATGTGAAGAAAACACAAGCTAAATGGCAGAGGAATAGAAATTAATCTTGTTCTCATTCATTAACTGGAATGATCCAGTTTCAGCCCCAAAGTCCAGTTTAAAGTTTTTAAAACATATACCTGGTTTTGGCTTTTGCCAAATTTCTCTCTGCAAATGTAATTGTGTTGCTCTGAAATATGTATGGGTTCTTCTGTTTGTCCCATTTTCTTAATGTCTCACATGAGGTATATCTTGACTGCAACTGAAAGGTAGACTACTGTATTGCAGCAGAAATATTTAAAAGAACTGACTTCCTGAGAGCATTTTAAGAAGTGGGTAATGCAGTGCTCTTTTTACATTATTTTGTGGTCCTAAGCCTTTGTGTCTTTCTTCTCATCATTACCTTGTCACTTTATCCCAGGCTTCTCTCTCCATGTTGCTGCCTGCAAACCCTGTTTTCTCTCTCAGTGCCTTGGGTGGATGGCCTGTAGGGGAAGATAATTCAGGCTGTCTCAGCAGGTCTGGGTGTTAGCATGGTGAATTCTTGAGAAGTGGGCAAGACCACTTGTATGACCTTAATTTTATACTATTCTATTTAATTTCCATACAAATGGCATAAAATATGCCTCAGATGAATTCAATAATTAAGGCAAATATCTTAGATCTCTATTTTAAGTTTCATGCACTGTTTCTTTCCCTTTTCCCTTTCTCTTAGTTAATTTCATTCTTTTTTAATTTCATTCTTAGTTAATTTCATTCTTTTTAAATTTCATTCTTAGTTAATTTTCATTCTTTTTTCCTCTGTTTTCTGGAAACTGTTTAATGATGTTCCCCTTTGTTGTTAACACTGTTTCTTCATTATGTCAAAAGTTGCTAAAATAATTAAGTTTGTTTTTTTCCTCTCAAGTTTACCATGCTTGTTTTATAATTGCACCTTCATCTCTGTTTCTTCTGCGTTTTCAGTGGCACACTGTGTACATGTTTGTTGCTTAGACTGATTCAAAGAGCAGGCAGAAGAGGAAGAAAAGGGCCCTGAACAGAGCCAAAATAATACACTTCCAGATGTGCTCCATTGCTTGACTCAAGCATTGTTCAGAAAACAGTACAGCACACAGAAGCACATTTTCTTGTGTCCTTTAAAAAAGCAAAAATAGACTAGACCTGTCTTTTTTTTTTTTTGTATTTTTCATCGTTAGAACGATAAACTGTTCAGTCTGACCTGCTTGCTTTTCTTTGCAGCCTCTCTGTGTCCTGAAGACTTTATCCTTCTCTGTTTCAAAAGACAGTTACTTCTCACTTTTTCTCTGAATGGAGCAGAAAGCTAAAGTCCATAGATATTTCATGCACTCTGGTGTTTGTGATGGCTTGCCTGGAACTGCTGGTGGTCAAACAGCAGGCAATCCTATCATTAGAAACTAACAAACTGCTTCACAATTCAATAGGATTGATTAGGTTTACATGTGATGTAGTAAGTGTAATCAGGTCTGTAGCTGTACTGAATCCAAAGGAATTTGATAAAACCTCTTATTTCTTGATAAATAGCTGTGACTTCATTTGTCAAAGAAACAAAATGCATACGGTAGCTTATTTCTTTTACAGGTAAGGAGACAGTCACTGTTCTTCCAGGTTCTTCCTATTTCTCTAGCGATGAATCATTTGCAATGATAAGAGGGTATGTAACAACACAAACTCTGATCTTTTTGAAAAAGGAAAAGAATAAACTGCGTCAGTGGCTGAACTCATTAGTATTTCTTCCAAATGTGGTTAGCATTTAACAGCCTGTAAAATTATCATGGACTTAATCAGCGATGATTTACAGAGCGTTAGATCTAGCTATTGGAAATAAAAAAAACCCCTGAACTAATAGATACCATGGTAATGTTTGTGCCTACCACCACCTGGCCATCTATAAACACATTTATAACGATGTTTTAACAACTATTTTTTGGTCATTTCCAAGTATCTAATCTGTACTTGCACTTAGTATATTTTCTTTGCTCAGCTTGCAACTGTGATCTTCATTCTACCTCCTTAATGGAAATTCAACGTCTGCACCTGTCTTTTGTTTGTTTTTCGGAAGGGAGGTTGGATGCAAACAAACACTAAATCCTAATGGCTCTGAAAAGATAACGGGTGCATGTAAATATGTTAAGGAGTGCACTGAAAAGTAGGAGTTCAGAGATGATTGACTGCACGTGCAATTAACCGAACCAGACAAAAGTAGGAACATTTTTGAGGCTCAGTAGGCATAAAGAGACATTTGCATCAGTAATACATCTAGTGGGGGGAAAAAACCCCAACTACATATGTGGCAAATGGTTGCTACCTTTGTCATATGCCACCGTTTTTGAATTGATGTAATGAGAATGAACAAAAGCTTATTAAGATTTGTGGGCTGTTACATGAACATGATATGCTAATTACACACTCTCTGTTACCAGAGGCCATGTTGATTTGACAATGCTTGGAGCTATGCAGGTGTCTAAGTACGGTGACCTGGCCAACTGGATGATTCCTGTAAGTAGGTTTTTGAACTACTGTCAGTGTACTGTGTTTAGGATAACATAAATGTAGCTGAGGACCAGGCAAAGGAGAAAAGGGCAGAAGTAGAACAGGGGGTTGTGAAGCTAAAAGTATTAAAATAGAGGATATGTGTATTCTTCCTGCATTCTTACTGCTGGCACCAAACAATCCATTATCAGAAGTCAGCCTTCTAAAATTACGCTTGTACATTGAGAAAAGCAAAACATTATTTATGCAAACCTTTTTCTGGCCTTTTATGTCCATGCCTTTCAAATGTCACTTTTTTTTTTGCTGAGGACTGATGCTTTCTCTTGACAGTGACGACTCTTGTATGGTTGTACCTGGAGCAGTGAGTTGAAGCAAAGTGTAAACCAGCATGTAGTTAATAATAAAATTATAAAAATGCCTGCATTATTTTTCTGCGTTTCTGTCAAAAGATTGCAGCATTGACCTTTTAAATACATTAAGAAAAAAGCAATAATACTGTATTTAGCCAAACAGACATTCAGGTTTCAATGATAGAAATGTAAGCTAATTCCAGCGTTATTTTATCAGCTGAAAACATTAAGCCATTCTTTGAACTTTATGTTCTAACATTAAACAACATTAGTAACTTTCATACTGTTGACAAGTTTGATATTTTCAATGGCTTTCAATATGGTACTTTCAGATATGTTTTGTATCAGAGATGTCTAGAAGCAAATTTTCTTATTAGCCTTGTTTAAAGTAATGAGATATATTTATATCTGCCTGAACAGTGTTAAAGGCCTTGGGAAACTGAAAGATGGTTAGAGGAGAAAAATCCAAATGCATGTTCTTGTCTCTTGGAGAAGCATTAGTTGAACCCAGCAGTCTGTGACTTCTACAGCAGACCTTTGAGCATGGAAGTCATGGAGCAGTGGCTGGAGCATAAGGTGCTTTTATTGAGAGGGGACGGAGTCTGACATGGGAGCCATACAAGCAGATGTGGGAGAAAGGGTTGGTGAAGGGCTAGTCCAAGTGTCTGTGTGAGTAATTGTGGGGAGTGAGAAGGGTTGTGGCTAGGTTGAAATGTGCCTTTCAAGGTCTGAACTATCAAAAGATGAAGACAGAATTTTGTACTAATAAAAAGATTCATTTACACATGCATTTCTCGAAACATTGAAGGTAAGATTGCTTGTAATCTTTCTCAAAATGGTGCAGATTTACATGTTCTTCCCTCAGTGCTTTATGTTCTCTAAAAGACAGTGATTTTAGTTTTGCATTCATATATATAGAGAAGACTTTTTTTTAAAATATGTTTTACCTATGAAGTCGCCTCTCAGTTCTGTTCAACCCCAAATTTATGAATAGCAGGTATGCTTTCAAACCAGGAAAGTATAAAATACAACTTTCAATACTGTTTTACTTTTTTGTTACCTTTGAGATGTACCTTGTTACTACATACTACAGTATACATCAGATGGATCCCCGGGACTTTTCACTGTCATCATTTTCCCCTCTTACTAATCTTTGTCTGTTTGCAAATTTCCTCTGCAGTGAGTTTGTATCTACTTGTGAGTAAATATGCCAATGACACTTCATAAATCCAACCAGCAGCCTTTCCAAGTAGCAATAATTTCTCTATGGTTACTTCTATGGAGATCTGTTGCATGGATGATTCTTAATCTACTTTATTGATGTGTTACTACTATTCTACAGTACAGATTTTAAAAATGGGATTAACAGCCCATAGATATACAGATCTTCCTGCTTTTCCTGTAGATAAGATGATATATTATTGTCAGTTAAATTTAATTATGAGCAAGATGTGTTTCTTTTTTAGTCACAAGATTTGTTTGTGGGTGATACAAAGATTGACTTTGCTGAAAACTCAGTGTAAGGAAACTTCAAGCTCTATTTTGTTCTAACATTTTTCGCTTTTCATTTAATTTTGGTTAAATATTTCTTATACACTGTGGCTTTTGGATTCTTGTATTGATGATATTTCAGAGGCAAATATTAGCTCTGTATGTTTTGAGCAAGTACCATTATGAAGCAGTCCTTTCTGTCTCATAAGAGCTTGGTAATACTTGAGCCCTAGTGTGTGCATGTGTGTGTTTACTTGCACTTATTATTAGGAAGTGAGTTGAGGAAGTCTCATTGCAGTAATTACAGCCCCTTCTTTGCTCTTATCTGCTGAGTTTTAATGGAGAGAAAAATCCCGTGAGTAAAGGAAGAAGAGGGTGTGAATATTTTAAGCACATGCAGTAAACAATGCTGTTTGCTTAGGCAGAAGTTACTTCCTAAACACTGGCATTTATTGGTAATTTTATTCCATTAAGCACTACTACATAATGGCTCTTTGTCTTCCCCACTTTGGTATTTCTCCAACTAACAAGAGGGTTTCTGAGGAGGGAAAGGAGAAGGAGACAAATTTCTGTGAATCCCCTGGGAACGAAATGAAGTTGTGAGAAGTTGGCCAAGAGAGGTTGAAGAGAAACACGGAGGTCATGATCATGGAGTAGGGCAGATAGGCCAGAACAGATAATCCATGGCTGCTGGTTGCTGCTGGATGGAGCCACATTTCATTTCAGGAGTGCAGGACACTTGTGACCTATCTCTGTGTCTCAAGTTAATATCAGAAATTGCTGTCAGCAGGGTGGCTTCCCAGCATGTACAGAGCAGCACATTAGTTTACACTAATGTCTCACATGTGTTTTTAAAAGTTGTGGGATTGACTGCACATATCCCTGCATGTACTTGCTTTGTTTCAGTTCTTTTCAGCTAGGGTCTTTTTGAAACCCTGAGAATAGAAGCATTTATGGAACAGTTTCTGCTGCCCTTCTGCAAGGGCAGAAATTTACTACAAAGTACTACAGCTGCAGCTTGCACAAAGTAGTGCTTTATTTTCCCATCCTTCCTAAGAGAAGGCATGTAACTATGATTGTTGTTGTGACATGTATCAGAGGCTGGGCATAGATCAAAACAAAGTACCAGAACTTCTGCCATGTTTCCCTGTGACACCAAGGCCTCTGTCTTTTTCATAGGCATTTCTGAACAAACCGTAACGTTAAACAACCCTAATATGGCTACTGATACAGCTGACATGCTGTATCATCAGAAGAAGTATTGAAACAATAGTGGAAGGTCCCTGCAGCTGGAAGTTGATGAATCTGAAAGCACAAAATGGATGAAATGTTCATGACATCAGATTTCACTGGGCAGAAACCTCTTGCAGGGGAAAAATATAACTGTGCTGTAAATCATTAATGAGAAGGTACCATACTCAGGAGGACTACAAAGATGTCGTGAGGTTATTTAGGGCGAGTATCAGAAGAGCCAATGTCCAACTTAATTTGGCTACTGCCATAGAAGACAATAAAAAATGCTTCTATAAATACATCAATAACGAAAGAAGGGCTAAGGAAGTTCTCCATCCTTCATTGGAGGCAGGGGGAATCATAGAGACAAAAGACATGGAAAAGGCTGAAGTACCTAATACCTTCTTTGCCTTAGTCTTTTATGGTAAGACCAGCTGTTCTCTGGATACTGAGCCCTCTGAGCTGGAAAACAGGCACAGGGAGCAGAATAAAGCCTCCACACTTCAGGGGAATTGGCCACGCACATGTCAGTGGGACCAGATGGGAGCCCCAAGGTACTAAGGGACCTGGTGAATGTGCTCTCTGAGACGCTTTCAATCATTTTCCAGCAGTCCTGGTTAACCTGGGAGGTCCCAGGTGACTGGAGATTGGCAGGTGTGATGGCTGTCTACAGAAGGGCCAGAAGGAGGATTGAGGGAATTGCAGGTCTGTCAGCCTGACATCAGTGTCAGGAAAGATCATGGCATAGATCATTCTGAGTGCCATCATGCAGGGCATAAAGGACAACCAGGAGATCAGACAGTTGGGTTTAGGAAAGGCAGTTCCTTGCTTGAGAATCTGATCTTCTTCCATGACACGGTGTCCAGCTTAGTGAATGGTGGAAAGGCTGTGTATGTTGTCTACTTGGACTTCAGTAAAGCTTTTGACATCATTTCCCACAGCTTTCTTTTGGACGAACTGGCTGCTCATGGCTTGGATCGGTGGACAGTTGGCTGGGTAAAGAACTGTGGGTGGCCAGGTCCAGGGAGTGGTGCTGGATGGAGTTGCATCCGTCTGGGGCTGATCACTGGTAGAGCTCCTCAGGGCTCAGTACTGGGGCCAGCCTTGATTAATATCTTTATTGATGATCTGGATGAGGGCGTCGAGTGCACCCTCAGTCAGTTTGCAGGTGACAGCACATTAGGTGGGAGTGTTGATCTGCAGGAGGGCAGGAAGGCTCTGCAGAGGGATCTGGACAGGCTGGATCATGGCTGAGGCCAATGGTGTGAGGTTCAACAAGGCCAAGTGTCAGGTCCTGCCCTTGGGTCACAACAACCCCAGGCAGTGCCACAGGCTGGGACAGAGTGGCTGGAAAGCTGCCCAGTTCCGGAAAGACTTCGCGGTGCTGGAGCGTGTCCACAAAACTTGGGAAGGGTCTGGAGCACAAATCTTGTGAGGAGCAGCTGAAGGAGCTGGGTATGTTTAGCCTGGATAAAAGGAGGCTCCAGGAACACCTTACCACTCTCTACAATTCCCTGAAAGGAGGTTGTAGCCAGGTGAGGACAGCCTCTTCTCCCAACAACTGATAGTACAAGGGAAACCTCCTCAAGTTTTTTCAGGTTTAGATCGGATATTAGGAACACTTTCCTCACCAGAAAGATTGTCAAGCATTGGACTAGATTCTCCAGGTAAGTGGTGGATTCAGCATCCCCGGAAGTATTTAGAAGATGTGTAGATATAGCACGTAGTACCCACCATCAAGGAGGACTGAGGACTGGTTAATAAACTGGATTTGTGTAAGTTCACAAGCGCAGACAGGATAGATCCAAAGGTGCAAAAGAAGCTGGCTGTTTCCTAAAGCAGCAGGCTCAAAGCCTGGTGTCCAGAAGTTAACAAGCAGCAGCCTCTGAGATGATACAGGACCTGACAGTATTTAGCATCCCTATTTTCTACAAACAATACAAACAAAAAATTAAACTTTAGCTTTGTATATTCTTCAACTGGAGTCTAAAATTCATGTTTACATTGCTAAGGTAATGCATTTAGTTAGCACTAACAGAAGAAGAGAGTGATGTAATTTGTGCAGGAGATGCAGTTTGGATACATTAATCTGTATCATTCTTTGGAAAAAAAAATCCTTATATTTTTTGATTCAGCAGTCTGAGATTTTAATGCTCTAACTTGGACTAGCCAAACCAAAAAGATTAAAACATTAAGAATGAAATAAAATTACAGGAACATTTATAATCTTTATCAAAGAAGATTATCTGAAAAGAAGATATGAGGAAACTCATTCAAATTCAAAAATAAATATTTTAATTTACAGTCTGTAGAGGTTAGTATTACCTAAGCATTAGCAATATAATTTTATACGTTATTTGTAGTTTTTCTACAGAGCTTCAAAGTACGTATTTTGCACAGTTTTGGACACTTTGACCTCATTAGTAAAGACGTTTCTAATGTAAAGGTAAATTGGCAGAGACCAGGCTACTCTGTGTCTGCATGAGGGTTTTATTTTTGCCTTTAACTATCTGTAGTGCCAAACCTGGCTCCACACCTAGAGTTTTTCTTATACAAAATTTTTAATGATGGAAGAAGAAAGGGCGCATATCCCTGAATGCATCCCTGAATGCCTGAGAAAGCTGTAGGTCTTCTGTGAGGAGCCCTACTGCAGCCTGTTTGCCACTTTGCTTGGTAGGAGTGTCTTTGCACAAGGCATATTTTAATTTTTAATCCAAACACATTGTCTAGTTACTCTCCTAGTTCTCCTAGTATATCCATGACACTGAATGCATTAAACTCAGTGTTTTGTTTCAAGCTCTACAGCATTGCAAGGAAAGTATTTTACCTATTAACTATAAAATTTGTCAAGGACTACAAATGGGCTAAAATCTGTATGAATAGAAAACATGCAGGTTAAATATGCTCAATGATGGGGTTTCTCTCAGTAATAATGTCAAGTTGTCTGGAGTCTAGGACATGAGTAGGGCTACATCAGTTGGTCAACAGAGAAGGATGGGACCTGCAGTTACCCAGAGTCTTCTTGGAAATCTACTTTTCAATGGGACACTGGTTTAGTATGAAGAGGTATTAGGTTTTTGCAGACACACATCGTGAAATTACGCCTACAGTAATACATCAGCTTACTGCTTATCTCCCAACAAACGTGCCTGAAAACCCTGCAGAGCCTTTGGAACACAAAATTATTACTATTGCTAAAGTCCTGCAGCCAAAGAGGAGAAACTGACTGTGTTTTGTTGGCTCTCCTTCTTCCATCTTTTTGAGGGCTTTTTCTATCAATTTTCTTCATGTTTATTTATCTTCAAACTGCACGGAAGTAATGTATGAGCTCCCTATTGGTATTTTATTCATACACTTAAATTTTCGGTGTGGGAAGTGGCAGCTCTGCTTTCTGTATAATGAGAGCAGCTGAAGAAATTCTGCTTGTCTCAAAAATACAAGCATATGTCAAAGGACTTCTGATCTGTGGGTTAGTGGTGAGAACTGTTACTACGATATGGAACCATCACTTTTGAGTGAGACTAGTATGCTGGCAGTAAAATTTAATTATTGCATGCTATGCTGTGTGTTTTGGAAATGGTATGCAAAAGTAAATGGACAGCTTAATTGTCCCATTACACTGAAATAACATTCATCACTGTAAAGCAAATCCATGTCAATGAAGCATGTCACAGACTGTTCTGCATTGCTCCTGAGATGCAGCTTCTCAGTGCATTCATTTGAATTTTACTCTGTCATTCAAATTTGTTGCCAATGGTTATTTCAAGTTCAGTTTATGGGAGAATAAAGGAATGAAATTTGCCCAACTTTCTTTGCACGTGTTTTATGCAGCCCTAATTTTCTGATTATGGAAAATAAGAATATAAATATAGTTAGTGCACAGATTTGTGTATGTATATTTGTGTATAAATTTTAGGGGAAGAGTTATTATTACATTTTTCCAAGAAAAAGAAGTAATTCAAGAACTTATACTCCATTCTTTCAGAAATTAAATTTACTTTTTAATTTTGCTTTTCACTATGTCTTTGTGTGTGTCTTGGGAGATACCTGGCTAACTTTCTTCAAAACCAGACCATTTCTTGTATGGCTAAACCATACAATGGTTTTTTTTTGTATATTAAAAAAAAAAATACATTTACCATGTTGTGCATGTAGAGTGTGTTTAGTTTTGTTGTATTCTGCCAGTATTAACCTTTTGTTTTGTTGTTTCATTACCCACACTTCTGATTGAAAAATCCTGTTAATGACTTTCCACTGGTTTTTTTCTCAGCGTAAAATCTAATCTAGCTGTCCTAGTTGACAGTATAATTACAATAATTCTGTAAGTGGGACATACATAAGGACATAAAATCAGTGTAAAATAGAAGAAGGAAGTAAAGTTCAGAACTCTTCAGCTTTATCCATCTTTTGGATACAATCTTCATCCAGTCTTTTTCACTGGAAAAATGGAAAGTGAAATCTGGAAGAGTTGTAACATTCATTTTAGAATCAACTACAAATATACATGTCCTTTAAATACAGGACAGGACTGTTAGCAAGGGGCAAAGGAGATGTCTACCATTTCATGAAGTAAGAGTAGATTTATGCATCTGTATTTTTTTAATACTACCTTCTGATATTTTGGTGGTGGTTTGTTTTGTTTTGTTTTGTTTTGTTTCTGAAACAAAGTTTTGAGCTAATATGCAGTTTCCCAAACTAGCCAGGTGTAACCCCACAACAACTGACAGGATTGTTAGGTATGGATCTGATGACATTCTTTGCTGTGCTGTGCTGTTTGATGCTGACACATCTGTGCTGTCAGGCAGCGTCTATACAGAGAGGGAGAGCTGTGTGACTGATGTGTGTTAGCAGCACTGCAGAGAGGGGCAGAGCAGAGACCTTTGAAAGGGCCCTCAGTTTATCCTTTTGACTGCAGCATTAGCACAACTGATGGTTGTGATGGCAGTACCTTGTGTCCTCTGCATTACCTTAGCTTCTGCTTTTCTCTGTAAAACTCGTACCTTTCCAGTTGCTCTGAATTTTAGTGTCTGTCCCTGGCATGATACAATAATTTTGTTTCATAAGGACACCTTTCATACCTTTTTTTCCCTTTCATACCCGACAGCTTGTCTGTGTCTGTGACCATGACAGACAATGCCGACATCTCATTGTCATGAATTCTTTGCTCTCTCATCCTAGGCATCTTGTTCACAGTCTTCAGGGGGATGCCTGAAAATTGAGGTTGAATGGGAAGCTTATAGTTTAAACTAAAAGCACTTGTAAGACTTTATGAAACAGCAGTTTCACTAACTTAGAGCATACTGTGAGGCACACGTATTCTTTTATCTAATGGAAGGAAAGAGAAATTTCAGAGTGAATGCTATTTATAGTATTGGTTTAATACAGTATTAGGGCTGGGAAGGACTCCTAGGAGGGAAGTGGCTTGATTCCTTTCCAAGCAAGTGCACATTTTCACCTAGCCTGTGCTTTGATATTCAGTTTTAAATGGAATTATTCAAGACGCATTTACCACTGACAAGTTTTCATTGTTTCTTAAACTCATCATTAGCATCTGCTCTGCTGTACTGCTGTACTGTTGATGCAATACCTGTTTGTCTCAAAAGATCATGTTATTTTAATATAAGCAAAAGAGTTCAGGTGCATTTTTTTGTACGATGTTGGGAGTAGTTATAAAATTCAGTTACAGAAGAAAAGTCCGTCCCCCTGCCTGTACAGAGGGAGGTTTTAAGGTGCCAGCATGGATTCACGACCTTAATAGTGTTAGAAGGCTCCTGAATTTTTCTTTTTTCTCAGCTATCTTTTCTTTATCTGTTTTTCTGCTTGGATTTTCTTATAAATTGTTTCCTGCTTGCTATAGCACCTTTATAGCTTGCCTAAAATACCATTTAGGCAAAATGTTACATTCACTTGAAAAATATTTTGGCTGTCTAGCCCACATTGGAGTACTCACAAATTTGCACTGGAACACAAGGTTGTCTTGGGTGCCACATGTGACCAAAAAACCATGAAGGTTCCTGTTTAGGAATTACTATTAGGCTAAATTAATTCCTCAGGCTCTTTCATGTTGTATTTTAACCACTCATGTAATGTTCAGATATAAACACATTAAATGGGAAAATACATACCCTTCTCTCATACTTTCTTAAAGATGCCCCATTACCCCAATAACAAAATAATTCATTTTGCAATAAGTAGGCATTATAAGAAATTCCACTAGTAGTGTGTAGGTTTATGACCTACACAAAGAAGCAGGAGAGCTGATGATCTCAGTTAAGAAAACCCAAAGCATCGGGTCCAAAATTTCATGTCTTGCACTCCAGTATTATTTGGACTGAGACTTAGAAAAAACTGCTGATGAAAGCACAATGGGCAAAGGAGAATTCCCACCTTGTATTGTAACTGAGAAGCTGCAAGGAAATTGTCAGCTTGTGTCTGTTCTATACCCAACAGTATAGATAACTGCTAACACTGGACCTCCCAGAAATGCATGGCTAATTCAAAAATCTTTTATTCTTACTTCAAGCTGTGTCTGATGAAGTGGATTTTTGACAGTGCTTCAAATTACCAGTGCTCTACCACCACACGAAGTCTTTCCTTCTGAAAGGCTTCTTAAGATACCAGCATCATTGTAATTAAGAACTAACAAAAATAATCTTAAATAAGATGGAGAATAATGTTAAGTAAATGGAGGGAGCAGGGTAGGGCAAAAATGAGCAAAGTGTCTTTTTGGAATCATCTTTTAGTCTTGAATATTTAAATTCAAATTTAGGATGCAGCTGTCCCGTTTTTCAGTATGGTGTGGGGGAAAATGAAGGTTGTGGTAGTTTAGTAGATGCACTGAGAGTAATGTAAGTTTCTTATGCTTTGGACATTCCTCAAAATAAAAGCATGTAATTACTTGGCTAGTTGCATTTAATGCTGAATTGATTTGCTTTACCAGGAACCACCCTATAGTGATGAATATATTTTCCTGAAGAGGAGGAGCAGATGGAGCAATTTAAAATCCCTAAGTCCTTCTTTCCATCTTGCATTTTCCTTTTTGTTCACACAAAAAGGGATGATGTCTCTTCTCTCAGTTCTGTGTGACAGCTTCTTCAGCAGTACATTTGTTGTTGACCTTTATCAGCACTTAGTTCCTCAGGAATTTACTTGTTGCTGTAGGTCTTTTGTAGTTAATAGAATGAAAAGGCCTGGAAAATGAGCTAATGGCATTGCCAGGATAGATGTATCAATAGCCTGATCCTCAATGCAAACATATTCTGAGTTACTGTGGAGGTAATATGTCATCTGCAGCTACTCTGCATTATCTTGTCATGGGGTTTTTGGCAGGCAGGTTAGAGGTCACTACAGTCTCTGTGAGAGCTGTGTTTTTCCAGGCAGGATTGGAGAATGATCTGAGCAGTGCCAGGAAGTTAAGGACAGAGATAAATCCTTTTCACATTTGTATTTGCTAAGAAATATTTGGTAGTTATGATAATTTATGTGATAAATATTAAATGTTAGTCTGACTGAACAATGCCAGAGGGCTTGTTTATAGATATAGGAAGATGTGATTTATTCTTCACTGTGCCAACATACTTTTTTTGTGTGTGTGTGTGTGTGAATACTGCTGTCATGGTTTGACACTGGCCAAATGCCAGGCACCCATGAGAGTTTCTCACTCACTCTCCCCATGCTACACCTGGGCGGAGGAGGTAAAAAAATTAACAAAGGGTTCATGAATGAGATAAGGATTGGGAGAAAACATTTCAAGGGCAAAACAGGCTCAAAGTAAAGTTGCAAAGTGAAATTTATTACTAATGGAATCAGAGGTGGATAATGAGAAGTAAAACAAGCCCTTAAGACACCTTTTCCCCTCCGCCCCTCCCTCCTTCCCCCAGGCAGGGCATGGGGCTTTTGGTCAGTTCATCCCCAGGTTTTCTTCTGCTGCTCTGGGAGAGGATTCTTCCCCTGTGAGACTGTGAAATCCCTCCCACAGGAGACAGTTC
>VWZS01004366.1:316-52381 GCA_013397075.1 Rhabdornis inornatus
CAGGGTCAGGCTCTGGGGCAGCATCACTATTTCCTGGGGTAGGTATCAGGGTTGTTAACCAAGTCAATCTCCCCTTATCTCTGAAGGTTTGATAGAACAGGTTTAACGGGGATATCAGCAACACCAGCCACGGTTTAATATCATTAACATTTAGAGCGGATTCGAACCCCTTGAAGACTGATGGGGTGAACTTCAAAAACTGGGTGATGGGTTGGGAGAAAATTTGACTGCTGTCACTTCCTCACAGTAAGTACCATTACTGAAGTAACCCCAAAAATACACGCTTAAAAGTGCGATAGCTCTGAATCCATGTGACCATCTTCCAGAGAAAATTAAAAATCCATTAATTCCTCAACTGATCAACCCACAAAATGAACTGGATGATAGCCACAGTAACTTTAGTTATGAGACTCAGGTTCAAAAAAGGGCTTGCAAATGGGAGAGATACAGCGGTGACCACGTGGAGGCCAAACCAGGGTAAGCTGGACAACATAGTTCCACCTAACAAAAACCTAGGTAACTCAAGAACTGTTATTCCTTTTTTTTACCCCTCTCTCAATGCCCTCAGGCAATGCCCCACGGCCCGGGCTCCAAAATCTGTCTTGGTTTGAAAGACACGTATTTGCTAAAAGAGACAGGGGCCTCTTTTTGAAAAGGAGAGTATAAACCGCTCCCTCCCTTCACTTTACTATGATTTTGAAATTAAAGGGCTCTCAGGCAAAGATATGGGGGGTGGGAATAACAGTTCTTCACTGATACATATATAAATATATATATATGTAACAAGGGAAACAAAACACAACCACAATAACTGCAAGATCAACAACAACAGAGCAGAAAACCCAGTAAACAGTTTTCTCGGTTGTGAACACCTTTCCTCCATGGTGCAGTTACCGTTCCGGCACTGCCTGCCAGCTCTCGGTGAGCAGGGAGGAGATGCGGTGATCCCAGTGGCTGGAGGGGCGCTGCGGTCAATGGTGTCTGCGTCCCAGATGAGAAAGGTTGAGGGGAGACGCTGCTCACGGATCCCGATGCTCCAAAAGGATGTCTGAGGTCGGCAGGAGATGCAGGAGAGAGAGAGCGTCCGAGCAGGGAGATTGTGGGATCCCACAGCCAAGGAAGGCAGCTCCCCCACGTTGGGATGGCAGAGCGGAGTTTCTCGTGACCGTCCTTCTCCGAGCCACACGAGCGAAAGAGCTCAGCTGCCCCCTGATCTCGCGGTGTTCCTCCTCTTTCCCTCCCCTGCCCCTGTCACCAGCCAGTGTGTAGCCTGCAAACATCTCAACATTACAATGGGGAAAATTCCACTGAGAGACCCAATCCCCAACAAGGGAAAAAAACCGAACACATCCTCCCCCCCCCGCGCTGAGGATTTTTTATTCTGAATTTTAAAATGAGTTGAAAAACCTGAAAGGCAAAGGTCATACACACAAGGTTAGAACCAGTCAGAACACAGGCACAGGCAGACACAGACACAAACTCTCCCATACAGTCACACACTCTTCAGCTTACACGCTCACTGCAACCCTTCCCTGAAACACTCTACTGAAGAAAATCATCTGGCAAGACTTAACATTAACCCAGAAGTTCCGATGCAGGGCTGCACAGCTGGGATTTCAGCTGCCATACAAACTGTGAGAAGCAGTGAGCCAAACAGGACCTTATAGATGTAACAGCGACACCAGATCAGCCAGCAGCAGCTGCGCCGCGCGGGCGCTGCGGGCGGCATCGGGGGCGGCGGTTCCGGCCCTGCCCACGCCCGTGTCCGGCCGAGAGCGCCCGCAGCGCAGATCGCGGCCCTCGCTGTCGTGGGGCCGCCCTGTTCCTGCTGTGCCAGCGGCAGCTGCGCCAGGAACGGGGAAAATCCGCTTGGCTCGGGCAGCTGTGGAGTCTGCCTCCAAAACTCCGCGCTCTTCACGAAAACCGCGTTGAGCCACACGAGCGGCTGAGGGTGCTGGGCTTGCTCAGCTGGAGAAGAGATGGAGCTGAGAACTCTTTAGGGTCTGCATCTTCCTCCCGAGGGGCAGCTCTGATCTCTGCTCTCTGTGACCAGTGATAGGACCCAAGGGAATGGCTGGAGCTGTGCCAGGGGAGGTTTAGGTCGGATATCAGGAAAAGACTCTTCCCACAAAGGGTGGTTGGGCACTGACCAGGCTCCCCAGGGAACGGGCACGGCCTCGAGGCTGCCAGAGCTCCAGGAGCGTGTGGGCACCGCTCCCAGGAATGCACGGGGTGGAATTGTTGCGGGGTCTGTGCCGAGACAGGGGTTGGACTGGATGGTCCCTGTGGGTCACTTCCAGCTCGGGATATTGCACGGTTCTATTCCGTGACTGCTGTCGGGAAAACGCTGGCTTTAGCCGGCTCCCAGCCGACCCGAGGCGCTGTGAGTACCGCAGCCCTTCGCCCAGCGCGGTGACTCAAGAGGTGGCTCGGTCCGCACGGCTGTTCCCGAGCCTGTCCCTCGGGTTTTGCTCCTCGGAATAATCCCGCAGCGAGGCTTGCAGCTAGCTGCGTTCAACACACGGCTCGATTCGTTTAAAGCACAGCCCCGTTGCACCACGGCCCCAACGCACGCCCCCTCCTTGCCCTCCCTTCCGGGGGCGGGCGGTGCAGTGCGGAAGGGCGGGGGGCCTGGAGGAGGCGGATCGCGGCTAATCGCGGTGAGCGCGGCGGTGCGGGACCGGGCCGGGGCCCGGGCGGCTCGGACGGCTCAGGCCGGGCGGGGTGGACGCTGCCGGGCGTGTCCTGCTGCTGTGCTGTGCGGGAATGTGGTGGCGGTGGCCCCGCGGCTCGGCCGTGCCCTGAGCCCGCCCGGGCCCGGAGGGGGGCGGGCAGGGCCGGATCCGCTCCAGAGCTGGAGGAGCTGCTGGGAAAGGAGTACGCAAAGCCCGGCTCCGGGTGCTCCGGAGCAGTCCTCCTTCGCTACGTGTTCCCGAGCCTCAGCACGGAAAACCTGGCTGCTCTCGCACTTGTCTGTGGCTTGTTGCAGTGTGAGAGTTTTGTGGGTTTTTATTAAGATCTCATTCGTGTGTGGCTGCTGGGCAGCGTCACCAGTACGACACTGCGACGTTTCAACCGCCGCAAGGGCAGGGTTTACATCCAAACCAAACCCTGTTTTTGTATAAAAAAAGGGGGGAGGGGCAAAAATAGGTTGACATTCTTGTACGATCCTTTAAAATGTCTTAACTGCTTCAGTTTTTTAAATACACTGTCCTTTTGTACAAGGTTAGAATCAATAAAATCTAAAAATTGAAGACTGCGCCTCTGCTTTTGACCCTAGTGTACCATTAAGATGGCTGCTACTCTTCCATGTTGCTGGTAGCTGGAAAACCTTCTTTTCTTTTTTTTTCTTTCCCTAAGAAGAAATCCTGCTAACTAAGCATTGGGAAAGAAATTGTCTTAAACAAAGAGAGAGTAGGATTAGATTTAGATCTGTTCCCTGAAAAGGTGGTGAGGCCCTGGCATAGGCTACCCAGAGAAGCTGTGGCTGCCCCATCACTGGAAGTGTCCAAAGCCAGGTTGGATGGAGCATGGAGCAACCTGGGATATTGGAAGGTCTCCCTACCTGTCGCATGGGGTGGAACTGGATGAACTTTAAGGTCCCTTTCAAAAAAAGCCAGTCTGGGCTTCTGTAAAATTCTAGTTGTCTCCAAGTAGCTTTTAAAAAAATAAGTATTTTGAAAGGTGTTTCTCTGGATAGTTCTGGTTTTGAAACATTGTTATGTCACCTTTAGATAATCCCTGTATTTGTTTTGGAACACAGATAAACTAAGTCTCATGAGGTAGAAGGAGGAAGCAGGGGGTTTTGTTTGTTTTTGTTGAACGCATAAAATCCCTAGGAAAGGACATGGGTCAAACCCACTTTGCAGGAGGTGTCTGGAAGCACAGGGAGGTTTCACTAACATCATCTTGTGTTGGACAGGGCTGCCTGTGTTTGAGGCAAACTGGCTTTCAGTAAAGGATACCATGTTTGTCTCAAGCTGGACCCACTTCCCTTCAGCGTGATCGTGGAAACCAGGAACAGAGAAGAATGTGTCATATCTGAGTCCCGAGCTGTGGCTGTCCTCTGTACGTCGATCTGTTGTGATAACTACAGTGTTAGAAAGGTGGCAGGCTTGACATTGTGTGAGCCACTTATTGTGGAATGTAAAGAAGCAACTAATCTGTTTGCCTGTTTGCTAATGGAGAATCTTCT
Source organism: Rhabdornis inornatus (assembly GCA_013397075.1). Taxonomy (NCBI): domain Eukaryota; kingdom Metazoa; phylum Chordata; class Aves; order Passeriformes; family Rhabdornithidae; genus Rhabdornis; species Rhabdornis inornatus. The sequence continues at coordinate 4,512 of VWZS01004366.1, forward strand.
TATTTAAATGAGAAAAGAAGAGACATTTTCTTTTCTTCGTCTCTTGAGAGAGAATTTTACACATTTAATAACACTTCATTATGCATGTATATTTTCATGAAGTCGAAGCCTAAGCCTAGCCCTAACCCCAATCTGAACCCTAACCCTAACCCAACTCCTGGCCAAAGGCACCTGGCTGCGAACACTGGCACTTTTCCAGCTGAAACAAAACTCAGCCCCTCAGTGTCTTGTCAGTTCAGAGGTGGCATCTGGCACTCCTACAGCCAGAGTCCTAGTTGCCCTTCTCATCCATTCCAACTCCTGGCTTTGCACAGACACCCCAGCTATCCCACCCTGTGCCTCAGAGCATTGTCCAAACACTCCTGGAGCTCTGGCAGCCTTGGGGCCACGACCGTTTCCTGGGGAGACTGTTCAGTGCCTGACCACACTCTGCAGGAAGAATCTTTTTGTGATATCCAGCCTAAACCTCCCTGACACAGCTCCAGCCATTCCCTGGACTCTGCCTCACAGAGCAGAGGTCCGTGTGTGTCCCTCCCCACACTCCACTCTATAACCTCTCTGTACAAATCCCTTCACTTTCCTCTGCCTCAGGTACTTCTGTCATCAGCCCAGGGATTTTCTCTCTCCCAAGGCCTATATTCTAGCTGGAGGCTTTTTTGATCTTCCCCTGGCTTGTCCTGGAGAGACACCTGTGACCGAGGTGTGGGACATCCCCTTCCAGAGCAGGGTCCCCAGAGGATGCCCACAGGGAGGGATGGTGTCCATGGGGTGCTGATGCTGTGACCCACCTGGGCACAGTGGGCACAGCTTCTGGAGGCACCTTTTTGAGCACTCAGAAATGATGTCACAGTCTCTTGCAGAGCTTTATCAGGTAATAAATGTTAACATTCCTCAGCCCCGACTGCCAGCTTGTTGTTGGAATGGATTTGTTATTTTTATGAAGGAGAAGATGAAAGGCTGGTGGGAGAGAAGGCCCCAATAACCTGGATACCATCTGACTGAACATCCACATCCTCCCATAAAACTTCACCTCAAACAAGAGTGTTTTATACCCAGTCCTTTGGCTGCTTTTAGTGATCTAGCCTCAGGAACCAGGATCTGCAATTGCCCCTATTTCACACAGAACAAACATATGAGCCCTGCCTCGAAAAGTTTATGGCAGGATTAGTTTTATTTGCATTCATCCAGCCTCTTTTCCAAGCCCGCTATCTCCTGGCATCATGTACTCACAAACTTCAAAAGTGCCTCTAAGAGATGACGGTCTTTGACTAATTTAACTGAGGACTCTCTTTTGATGCTGCTTCTCGTGGGCAGGTGCAGAATCTGGGATCCCAACAGAGGCAAGGCTGCCACAGGCCCATCAGGCTCAGCAACACTGAGTGTGTATCTCCAGTAGCTGCACATCAACCCAATAGCTGCTCCTGGATCTTCCCCCTTCAGACTCCAAGATCTCTCCAGCAATTAGCCAGGGCCCTCTGAGCCTCTGGCAGTCAAATCCTGTGTTTTTCACCCCCTCACACACATGCACTCTTGCCTCCCAAGGCTCTTACCTAGCTGGTCACCTCCTCTGGCTGGGCACTCCTGGGATCACACAGTTCATTCACACACACAGATCACAGTTCCTGCCCCTGGCACATGAGCCGTTCACCCATAGTCCCACTCCGTCGAGGATCTCATACCTCGCTTCAGAGGGAATAAACAGTCCCTGACCCAGGAAAGGATTAAGGAATGGAGGTTAATGAGAAGCCACATCACGGTGTGCTGATCAGGATCACACTACCCAGTAAACTCTTCACACAGCACTGGCCACTCTTGTCCCCTGAGCCTTATTTTTGTCCTGTGTTTGTTCCTCTCCAAATTCCATCAACCCCTCAATTTCCCCACCTTTAGTTCTTCCCGTAGGCTCCCTACAGTAAACGTAATAGGATCCTGTACCTCCCTTCCCCCACATTCATATATTTCCTGTATACCTGTGCAGGGAGAAAGGGAGAAGAGAGAGGTTGGCTGGAAGGACCTTAAACCACATCCAGTCCCACCCTCTGCCATGGGCAGGGACATCTTCCACTACCCCAGCCTGTTCCAAGCCCCACCCAACCTGGCCTTGGACACTTCCAGGGATGGGGCAGCCACAGCTTCTCTGGGCACCCTGTGCCAGGGCCTCACCACCCTCACATGGAGGAATTCCTTCCCAATATTCCATCTAACCCCACCCTCTGGCCATGGGAAGCCATTCCTCCTTGTCCTGGCACCCTTCACCCTTTTCCTCTCCTCATTACCAGTCTGAGGAAGTTCATCTTCCCCTACCTGATGTGCCACAGACCCCTCACCACCTTGGTCACCCTGCATTGGATTTTCCAGGTTTTTTTCACAGGTATGTCCCAGGAGAGAGAGTTGGACATCTACCAGGAGATATCAAAAAGTCAAAGATGCCTGGGACATCAGATATCTAACATCTAACAGCTGTTAAATGAATGCTAACAGGGGTATTTGGATTCACTGTCACCTCATCCACTGGAACAGCAAAGCAGAACATTTGCTGATCTGGTCAAAAAATGTCTCACCATGACAGGAATGAAAACAGCAATAAGATACTTTTATCAGCAATTCTGATTCCAGTGCCTGACTGTGCAAATATCCCAGGCAGAGGAGAACATCGGATTTGTCTTTCAGATTCCTGGGAAGAAAAAACCAAACCAAAACAAAACAAAAACAAAAACAAAATCCAAAAAAACCCCACAACAACAACAAAAAAACCAAACAAAAAAACCAAAACAAAACAACAACAACAAAAAAAACCAAACAACAAAAAAACCAAAAAACCAAAACAACAACAACAACAACAAAAAACCCAACAAACAAAAAAAACAACAAACAAACAAACAAAAACAACAAAAAACAAAAAACAAAACAACAACAAAAAAAAACACTCCTGGAAAGATCTAAGGGTGTTTCTATCTTGACCCTGATATTTTTTATCAGAACATGCAAAATATTTTATGCAAATTCTCCTTGGGTGTGCCATTGCTTTTATGGACTTTTTATTGCTTATAAACCAAATCACGTCATTGCTGGTACTTTCTCTGACCCTTTAGTTAAAAAGTTACCCCAAGGACAATCCCATCTTTGTGTGCTCAGTGTTTGCTGAGCACTCCAGGATCCTTGGATTTGCATGGGGTGGGAGCAGAACCCCACCCAGGGATGACACCAGCCCCATCAGCATTGCCTCTAATCCTTCTGCATTTTTTCCATGAAGAGCACTGAAATTTCCTCAAAAAATGCTTCATTTGAAATTAGCAGAAGCTTCTGTTACTCTCTTTTCTAGGTGGGGACAAGTCAGAAATTCGCTGATATTGAACAAAAAGACAAAAAGAAGGGTGAGTGTGAACTGGAATGGGCTGCTCAGAGACGCTATGGAGTCTCCATACTTGGAGACTTCCAAAAGTCATCTGGAAACGGTCCTGAGCACTCAGGTCCCAGGGAGGTAAGAATGGACTGACCAGTGTACCTTCCAACCTCAGTCACTCCAGGATTCTGTGGAGAAATGGGTTTTAGCCTTCATATTTTTGTACATTTGAAAGGAAGAAAGTTTTATTGCTGTTAAAACAACTTCTTTTCCTGCTTGCCTCAAATGCTATCTGGATTTATCCCTTTATGGAAAATTAAAATAAATAAATAAATAGATTAAGTAAATAAAGGGGGTGGGGGGAAAGGAAAAAAGCAAGGGTTAACAAACATTCTGAAATACGGGAAGAATATGGGCAAACCAGGAGGTGATGATTGCCAGATGGGTGGGAAGCCAGTGGTTAATGGGAATAGAAGCAGATAAACACATTTCTGAATAGAAGGGATACAGAGTAGGAATTGGAAAAAAGTGATGGGATTAGTATTTTAATAGGATCTAAAGCTGATTGTTTGAGAATACTGGTGGCTAGAACTAGAGAAGAGAATACAAATATGAGAAATGTGTAGAAATTATATATTTTAAACTCAGAAAAAATAATCCGTCCAGGAAATTTTGAGCTTCAGCAGAATAGAGGGAGAAATGGGCAGGGAAATCCTGTAAAGACCAAGAGAGTCATGAGGCAGGAATGGAAGGGGAGGAATAATGAAAGCTGGATAAAGAGCCACACTGTAGAATGAAGGAGGAAAAAAAAACCAACCCAAACTCCAAAAATTAGAGATAAGAGACTGGGGCTGGTGCCAGTAGGAAGGGCCAGAAGTGGCAGCCAATAAGTAGAATAAATTATGTATCAGCCAAGGCCTGGATAATGTGGAAATGCGGAGGAGCCAAGTAAAGTGAGGAGAAAGGTAAGGGAAGTTTGGGGGGAAATGTGAGGCAAATTCAAGGGAGAACAATCACAAAAGTCTGTGCATCCAATAAAGGTGAGAAAGGAGAAAATCCCACCCTCCTGATGACTGTGGACATCATAACACAGAATTACAAAGGGACAAGGGGAATCAGGGGATGGGGGTGGCAAGTGCTGGACACAGAGAAGAGCTACCAGTCTCTGGATTAACCAGTGCTTTGAGGAGCTCTTGGAATGACAGAACTGATGGAATTTGTCATCTCAGTGCTCAACAGCTGCAAAAAAACTCCACTGTTGGGAGCTGGCAATAAAGGAGTGTTAGGGTGAGTAAAATCTCATATGAAGGGAGGAGAAAGATACCAGCATCAGGCTGACGTCTGTCCTCTCATTAGTGATTAAACATTAATAGCAAATCAGAGAATCAATCATATCAGAGAATCCCTGAATGGGACCTTGAAGCCCATCCCATCCCATCCCATCCCATCCCATCCCATCCCATCCCATCCCATCCCATCCCATCCCATCCCATCCCATATCCCATCCCATCCCATCCCATCCCATCCCATCCCTACCGTGGGCAGGGACACTTTCCACTCCAACAGGTTGCTCCAAGCCCCATCCAACCTGATCTTGTCTCCCCATTCCCACAAAGCAGTGGGATTCAGGAGCCACTTAGAGAACACAAGTGGAGAAAAGGAATGAACTGTTTAAAAAGTGGAATGGGTAAAATAATGGATTTAGAAATAAGAAGGGTGTGTGAGGTAACACAAGTCTGATGGTTTGGTGAAAAATAAGGGAATCAACATATTATTTTCTCATAATACAAATTACCCACTTGAATCACCAGTGAGACAATTCATTGTAGCTCATTTTTCAGGGACTGGGGTGTTGAAGAATCACAGAATCGCAGAATAGTTTTGATTGAGAGGGACCCCAAAGATCATTTAGTTCCAGCCCCTGGCAGGGACGTCTCCCACTGGACCCCTCAGGAAGGGCTTTGTGCTGTTAACTGATGCTCCGAATTCAGGTCTGCCAAAATCAGTTCTTTCTGACTCTGATGTGGGATTTCACTCAACTCAGCATTTGAGTTATAAACACACACATCATGAGGTGCTGTCAAACCAGTGAGATCCATCTGCTCCCTGTGGGATGGGAGCTGAGAGCAGTCCTGTCCCACAGCACATGGGTGAGCTGAGCAGGGCAGACAAACACTGTCATTGGGTTTAGCCCAGTGTTCAAATTTTAAGGATTCATTGGATGAAGCAGATCTGAAGTATATTTGGGAAGTCCGTACACGAGTCAGGGACCAATTGAGGTCCAGGGAAGAGGACCAGACAGAGCCCTGTGATCACCGGGCACGTCCACCATGAAGAGACAGGTCCCAGTTCAAGCCAGAGGGGTGGTCTGTGGACTGGGGTCCTGATCATCTGGCCTATGACCAGGCCCACACAGGTGGTGGGGGCCACCTGAGGTACCTGACTGTGGTGGAGAGCAGCACCTCCAACACAGCCCAGAGCTGACTGAAAATGTAGGCCAGGGGCAGATGGAGGACTCAGGTGACCTCAGATCCATTAGAGCTCCCTCAGTACACTCAGAGCTTGCAACCAAGATCACCAAAAGACCTGGACCTTAAAAATGCAGTGCAGGGTCTGCTCTGTGGGGAGCATCATCAGAGGCTGCTCTTTGGGGCCAGGAGCTGCCAGTCCCAGCCTCATGGTGCTGCTGGGTTGGTGGTGTGATTCTGTGAATCTGTTAATCACAGCTACTCCTGCAGAGCTAAGCCTGGCATGTGCTGACCTTCTGCAGATAACAGCTCTATGTGGAACAATACTTCTCTGATTGACCTCCAAACCCTCAGTATCCTGACAGGGAATGCCAGCAGACCTTTCCAACCCCTAACAATTCTGTAGGGAAGGGAAGCCGGGATTGAGGGGGTAATTCTCAGCTTCTCTGAGTTACTTATTTCAGAGCAAGTATAGAGAAATTTTGTACATTTCAGTAGAGTGAAGCACATTTTGGGTTTGGGAGGCACCCACAGGAAGGTCTCCAGTCCAGCCCTCCTGTCCCACCTGAGCACTGGTACTGTTTCAACAGGATCTCGGTTCTAATCCTGTTTCCAACAATTCTCCCTTTAAAAATGCATAACCTCTCCTCCAGGAGCTGGTCCAAGCTGCTGTGCTAGGACCTGAGGATTTGTCTCATTAGTCTTAAAGGAAAATAGTAAGTTCTTTCTTTATTCAGACAAATAACTTCAGGTTTAAAATAAGCCTCTGCAATGTTTGAGTCAGGGAATCCCGTTTCCCAGAGATGCCAATGTCAAGGCAGTGGGAAGAGCCTTAGTGAGGGACTCTGTCTTTGGAACTTGCATTTTGTCCTGGGATAGTCAAAATGTAAGGAATCTTCTTCTACGCCCTCACAGTTTTCCTGTCAAATGAAGTAGGAATTTATGCACCTCATGATAATTTTCTAACACCAATTCTAGATTTAGGCTCCAGATTCCAGGGCTGAGGATACGGATTTGGAGCACTGAGAGTCTTGGTAGAACTTGGTTGCTGAGTTGAGGGCTCCATATATAGAAATGGAGATAATAGTTCCAAAGGTACAAATCGGAGGGAAAAATTTAAAATCTCTGCTGTGGACTTGCATTACCATGACAGGCCTGGGGATACTCAGCCTGGAGAAAAGGAGGCTTAAGGGGGACCTTCTGCCTCCCCACAACTCCCTGACAGAAGGGTGTAGCTGGGGGGGTCGGGCTCTGCTCCCAGGGAACAGGGACAGGAGGAGAGGGAAGGGCCTCAGTTTGGGCCAGGGGAGGGTTAGGTTGGACATCAAGAAAAATTTCTTCATGGAAAGGGTGGTCAGAAATAGGAAAGGGCTGCCCAGGGCAGTGGTGGAGTCCTCATTCCTGGAGGCGTCCAAGGAAGGACTGGGCATGACTCAGCTCTGGGCTGGGTGACAAGATGGGGATCAGGCACAGGTTGGACTCAATGATCCTGGAGGACTTTTCCAACCCAGATAGTTCTGTGATTCTGTGACTACGAACTGATTTAAGTTCAGGACATTTTTAAAAGATATCTTTTATTTAGGGAAGCCGCAGACATGAAGCGCTTTATATGGGGAAAAAGCAAGGAGGCAAGAAGAGTATCCTAAAACAAAATCCACCCCAAACCCCAGCAATAACAAACAAATGAACAAACAAACAAAGCAAAAAAAATTCCAAATTAATATTAGTTTTTATTGCCTGTACAGCATATAGACAGAATACAGGGCAGAATATTTCTTTACAATCTTGCCACCAATAAATAAAACAACAGGCAACGCTTTCATTTCAGTGTGATTCTAGCACTGCACTTTGTAATTCCTTTCTGCCAAAGAGAGTTTAAAGAACCTTGATATCCAGGGAAGAAGTGTTCGTATGCTACTCTACACCCATTCCCTAAATCGACAACAATCAGTACAAGGAACAGTCTTGATTTCTGGCTGTCAGAGTGTTCCTAAACACCAGGAATTCAGCTCGAGTTACTTGTTGCAGTTCTGCTACAAACTCAAAGGTGTCACCTGCAGACAGGTGGAAGGGAAAGGGATCCAACACACTAGGAAGGAGGGACTGGGAAAGGGAATAAGCCAGTGGTGTTGTGTATAGGGGAGGCCAAATCACAGACAGATATTAATGATTAGATACTACTTATTGGACATTAAATCTTAGATATTAAAAAGGCTACAGAGGATGCTGAGTTTCACTCAGCTTGTTCAAATCCAGGCAAAATAGTGGGAAATGAAACACAGGGCATTTCCATTCCAGTATCACACAACTTCTGTAGTACCTGCACGTCTCAGAGGAGTCATAGCTTCCTTGCTGTCAGAACTGCTCTGGTAGTGGCACCTGATCCAGGTGCTGCAAGACTGCAGGGATGTCCCTGTGAGCTGCCAGGTCCAGTTTGGCTGGAGTGGGAGATGAAGTCCAGGAATATTGATTGGTGAAAGTACATGATCTAGCCACAGGAATGCACTAGCTTCCCAGCTGGACATGTCTTGCATGAGTTTTTCCACCTTGTCAGAAGCAGCCAGCGCAGGCAGCATTGGCACAGATCTCACACAGGTCGTCCTCGGCAGCCAGGCCTGTCCAGGAGAAAGGAGGGATTCAGTCAGATGCCAGGAGGGCACAGCCACCTGTTCAAAGCATTTGGAGACTCTTCTGCATTCCTATTTTATCATTTGAAAGATCCTTGTAGGTAATACTGCTCTAAGATTTTGATCTGGCTGAAGGAATGAAATCAAACCTGAATTCCTTGGGAAGCAATGGGAACATGAGGAAGGAAAAGGACAACAGGACATGGCACCATTTCGTCCTAAAATGTCCCTTGTACTGCACAGTAGATAAATGCAATATAAAAACTTTAAAAAGAAAGCACTTTTGCGGCAGCAGCCCATGGCAGAGGGACTTTGGACAAGGAGGAATGGCTTAAGCTAGAGAAGGGTAGATTTAGATGGGATACTGGGAAGAAATTCCTCCTTGTGAAGGTGGTGAGACCCTGGCACAGGTTGCCCAAAGCAGCTGTGGCTGCCTCTGGATCCCTGGAAGTGTCCAAGGCCAGGTTGGACAGGGCTTGGAGCAGCCTGGGATAGTGGAAGGCATCCTTGCCCATGGCAGGGGGTGAAATGGGGTGGGCTTTAAGGTTCCCTCAACCAAACCATTCAGTGATTCCATTATTCTACTTGGATTAACTTTTCCATGGTCACAGCAGTGGAATGTGCCCAGGGAACAGCTCAGCTCAGCACTGCAGGAGTTTCGTTAGGGGGTTTGTGGATCCCAGCCTTTGCAGGAGAAAGGGCAGCACAAAGGCAGCACAAACCCTCCCAGCTACCCTAGAAGTGACACAGAAGTAATTCTGTGGCTTTGCCTCCTGTTATTGGAATGTTTAAGGTTGAAAATTGTGGTAAAAATGAAAACTACAAAATATGAACTACATACTCAGCCTCCTAAAAATCATTGATGCATCTTCCCTCTTGCACACAGGCCGGAATTCCTCAGGGAGGTGTTTTTCTTGGCATGGGGAATAGCTGCCCAAGGGAACCATCACACGAGGGTTGATGTGTCTGTTCCCATCCATGAGCTCCTTCAGCTTCTTCACGGACTCCAGGGGGAATTTCAAGTCTCCATCCTGTGCAGAACCAGAAAAAGGAGGTATCAGGAAGTCAGGTCTTTGGCAAATCCATTCAATTTCAACCAAGACCTCTCTCAAAAAATATAACAGATGGAAAAGATGATGTTGAAAGAAAGCCTAAATAAAACCTGTGCTGAGTGAAGGCAGTGGACAGAGGGAGAATTTGGGCCTCGCTCATTCCCATGAGACAGACTCATAAAATCTGGGATAGGAAGATCCAGGCTGGGAATCTTCAACCTAGAAAAGAGATGACTGGGCAATATCACAGAATCCTGGAATGGGTTAAAGCTCTTCTCATTCCACCGCCTGCCACAGTCAGGGACACCTTCCACTAGACCAGGTTGCTCCAGCACTTCCAGGGGTATGTGGTAGAGATGTACAAAATCATTAGTTGAATGGGGGTAAATGGGAATTTATTTGGTTCACCCTTTCTCCTAACACAGCAGTGGAAGTATCAAGTGTTGGCTATGACCTGACAGGGTGTGGCCACACAAAAGCAGCTGTTCTTTCACACTACACGTTGTTGAGGGCTTAAACCTTTCACCCCAAGACATCATGGAAAGTTTCCATTAATTTAGAATCGCAGAATCTCTTGAGTTGGAAGGAGCCCACAGGGATCACTGACTCCAGCTCCTGGCCCTGCACAGATGGTCAACAATCCCACCCTGTGCCAATTTAAGACTTGCCCACACAATTTGTGAAAAACAAGTTTTTGGAAGCATAAATATGGCGCTTCTGACTCAAAGCCCACACCAGAAACTTAAGGAAGCTGGGACAGGACTCTGAGAAATATTACTCTATGTTTTAGTTGCTTCTCCCTGTGCATCGGTTAAGGGTCATTCCCTCAAGAGACTTCCTCTTTTTGAGGTAATAAATTTAAGTTGCAGGTGTTGCAGCTGTTTAACCAGGCACACAAAGTCTGTACCCATCTGCAGATAATCAGAGTTTGACCTAAAAGACAAATAAGCATTTTCAAACTGATTTTTATCAGCTGTTTTAACATGGTTTCATGGCCCACATATAGTCAGTAAGGTGATGTGGGAGGTTCCAACCTGATGGCAGGGTTTGGAATGAAATGAACTTTAATGTCCCTTCCAACTCAAACCATCCTGGGATTCTAGGATTAAGTAACAGCTCCTCATCCAAAGAAATTAAATTCAGTGACTCTGATACAGCACATGACCAAATATAAGCATTTGTTTCACATCCCCCTGAGTCCAATGGGGAATGGTGTGAGATAAGTGGGGAGGGAATTTGATTCTGACTGGGGTTTTGGAGGGTTTTTTACAGAATCACATTATTTTGGTGTTAAAGTTTTTAAAAACCCGATCAGATAGACTTTGGATATGCATTTATTAACTAAGTCAAATTCTTTTCTCTTGCAATCAGTTTATGATCTTACTCAGGTTAATTTATCAGTTGAACTCAATGATCTTATAGATCTTTTCTGACCTTAATGATCTATAAAGGTTAATCAGGCATTGGCAACAGGTGCCCATGGGAGTGGTGGAGTCACCATCCCTGGAAGTGTTCCAAAAACATGTGGATGAGGCACCTGGGGACATGGTGGATCTCTCTGTGCTGGAGGAACAGTTGGATTTAACGATCTTAAAGGGCTTTTCCAACCTAAACACCTTTCTGATTCTGTGATCAGCCTGGCTGCCTATGAATAATTCACTTTTCCTATAAAGGCAGCTTTGGATTCAGCTTTTGGTCACACAGCTAAGAAGCAAAACCCATAGAACTAAAAAAAGAGTGGATTTCCACGGGCACAATTTCAGAGAAACCAGGAAGTGGGAAGAAACCCTGAGATCTGCAGGTCCTGGGGACAAAAAAGGACTAAGGAACAGCAAAACAGAGACAAAACCCTGCCACCTCAAGTAAGAAAGATGTATTAGAGAGAGCTAAATGTGACATACTATGGGACAAAGAAGGGAAGTCTTGGGAGCGATTTCAGGAAAGAAGAGTGGAAGCCAACTTTGTGCAGTGAAGAATCAAAGAATCAGTCAGACCTCAAAGACCTTAGGTGAAAGGAATGCAACGCACTCAGAGTTCACTGCAAGTACAGTGGGGAAAACACAGATTTAATGATTAACGAGGGGAGAATTCCAGCTCAAACTCCAGAGATGCACTTCCTACTCTTTTACGCAACCTAGAAGCAGCCATTCTCATTTATTATTTCTTTTTTTATGGCTACAAGTAGAAAACGGAGATGTTTTTCACTGGGTAGGAAGCTGTTTGCTCCTCTGGAGACTGTAAATGTTGAAGAATGGCTTGAGAGAAAGGAATAGCTTTAACCTGCTACCTCTGGATATCCCTGTCATCCAAAGGACGAAAAAGAGGATAGTCCAGGACACAAAGACACCTTATTCGTGGAAACTGCTGCACACGCATAGAAAGTATCAATAATTGTTTAACAAGTATTAGTTTTCCTGGCCACCAGAGGAAATTGTTTACATTGCGATCAGATTGAAACCTCCCATACTGTCTCTCAGGATGAGTGCAGAGAGATCCAAAGCTTTCCCAATGACAGACCAGGGCCCTGAAGTACCTTCTTAACCCCTCACACATTGCATGGAATATCAGACATAGGTGCTGTGTACTTGGAAAATTTCACAGAGGCTTCTCTAATCACTTCTCTGCCTATCAATATTTAATTGGATCCAGCTAAGCTCTTCTTTGTCCTTTCTTGACAGGCTCCATCCCATAAACGGACAGATCATTTCCACAAAGAGCTTCCTGCCTAGAACTAGGTAACACAAGACCTTTCTCCTTTGTCACACCTTGTTTGCATCACTCTCTAAGGTCAGCACCTTCACTGCACATGGCTTTAGGTCTAGTAGAAAACTCGGGACATGAAATACCTCAGTCACTAAGGAATTTCAGAGCAGAGATATGGCTGGAGAAGGTAAATAAACAGCAGGAGCATTTAGTGATACCTGAAGTGTTTTACAGAAGGAACACCCAGAGCACAGAGACATGCAGGTGAAAATCAAGGCAGAGCAGAGCAAAGTTCAGGTCTATTAATTTAGTTCAAGATTCCTAGTGCAGCCAGAAGTTTAAAAAATATCAGCACTTTGTTGAATTTGTAATAACAACAAGTGAAAGAGAAAAGGCTCACCTGAACATAGACTGCCTGGGAGATGTGCACCAGGACAAGGGCTGCCAGGACTGTCCAGGAAAGAAAGCTTTTCATAGTGCCAGCAAAGCCAAGCCTTTCCTGACCTAGACAGATTTTATTTCCTCTGCCTTTGGCCTTTCTCTGCCTTTTTTGTGTCTCTCAGACTGCGCCTCTTCTCTTGAGCTCTCAGACTGCCCAGCAGTCAGAGCTTTATAAAGACTTCACACAGCATTATGTTGGTAATCCATTAATCCAAACTTTTTATTGACATATCATAAACCCTGAGGGGACTCTCAGTTATCTGCTCAGTAGCACAGCTGGTCAGTCACACCCAGGCAGATCCTGGGTTTTATGAGTTGCTTGCACTTAGAGACACTGTTCATGACATGGGTGGGCAAAACATTCCAAACTGCAATAAATAAATGGTGGAGATTGAGCTCAGGCAACACCTGGAAGTCCCCATAAGGCTGGCCACTTTCTGCAGAGCTGGGAGTAAAAAAAGAAGTTTGGAAGAAGACAAAAAAAGCTGTTTCAGTCAATTGCCTGTTCTGGGAGTTACAGGAACTAAGAGTCATGGAATCATGGAATTGTTAAAGTTGGAGAAGCTCTCTAAGATCATTGAGTCCAACCATCAACCCAGGACCTGGTGGTAGGTTGTTCATCATTAGTCTTGTCCCCAAATGCCACATCCACACATTTTTTGAACATTTCCAGGGATGGTGACTCCACCACTGGCCTGGGCAGCCACTTTCAGTACCTGGCTGCCCTTTCCACAAAGAGATTTTCCCAACATCCAGCCTAAAGCTCCCCTGGCACAAATTTCCCTGGTCCTGTCCCTTGTGACCCCACTTCTGTCAGAGCTTTGGAGAGAGCTAAGGACCAAGGCTGAGAACTCCAGGCTGTGCGCGCACATGCCCAGCTATAAAATGTCATCTCTGTTCTTTGCAGCCCCTACTTAAAATGCATGTGTTAAAAGGTGTGGGGGGTGTCATTAAGGGCAAAGGCTGCCAGGAATCAAAACCAGTTCTCCATGACTTCCATGCTTATATGTAGACATGGGAAAGTCACACGGGTGGAGAAGGACCAACGTGCCTCAAGTCAGTTCTGACATCAAGCTCAGGTTCTCAAATCTGTAAATGATTTCTGGAATTTCATGGGTTTGGATTAACACAGACACCAGGAGAACTATGTTCCTGATTCCAGCAGAACAGGAGAGGGCAACAGTCACCCGCTGAGCACCTTCCTCAAATTTCAGCAGTGTTTCGTGCCCAAAAAGACTCCCATTCTCACTACACCCAAATTATTGTTCAAGTTACAGTGAAAAACATCTTTCTGCTTGGAGTAAACTCACAGAATACAAAGCAGCCAAGTCCCCAGTCAGGGGGCTTTGAGGGATGGAATGGGACTTTTCTGATTCAGTATAACCCCAAAATTACTGTAGAGTTGAAGCTGAGCTAACAATGCAGAGTGTGAGCTGACAGACTTGGCTTCTCTCCTCTCCACCAGCCTCAGCCACAAAATTTGAACCCCTGGAAGGATCTTTATTCCAACAAAACGAGCCTGTTTCCTCTCCTGTAATTTCTCTGCTTTCTGCTGCCCTGGCCAGCAGCCAACAGCATTTGCAACCCCACAGCAGCTCAGGCCTCTGCCCTTAATTACTTTAATGTGGGTCACGGGTGGGACAGCAAAGGGGCAGAGCAAAAATCTCTGAGAACAGTTCCCTTGGGAATTTTTACAGCCATCTTCTTCTCTAAAACCTGGCTTATCCTCAGCCTATTAAACCCTGAGTATAGCTTGGTGGAAATTTAACAGATTAAAAAGGGATTGAGGGAACAAGAGAATTGTTAAGATTGGAAATAAACAAGAAGATTAAGTCCAACCTTGGGTAGAACCCAAAGAGATGGACAGGCAATTTTGGAGAGATGTCACAAGAACACTGAACCAACAGATGCAGACAGAGTTGTAGTCAATGGTTCTATGTCCAGTGAGGCATGGTGTACCTCAGGACCCTGCCTTGGACCAGTGCTCTCTGATGCCTTATCAAGTACACAGTGAGGTGGAGCACACCTTAGCCTGTTGACAGGTGACAAGAAGCTGAGCAGGACCAGTGACGCACCCAAAGGATAGGGCCATCCTGGAGAACCTGGCCAAGCCTGAGATTTGGGGCCATGGGAATCTCATGAGTTCCTGCACACGAGTTGGGAAAACCCTCAGTCTCAATCCAGGCTGGGAATGAAGGGCTTGATAGCTTGGGGTAGAAGAAGGACAAGAGAGGGACAAGCTCACTTCTGGACCGATACTGAAGTTGCCACAACTCGTGTTCAGGACCTTGTATTTGTCCACCTTGATGCTCCTGAGGTTCCCATGGGCCTACTTCTCAAACTTGTCCAGGTCCCATTGAATTGCATCCTGTCTCCCAGGTGTGTCACCTACACTGCTCCGCTCAGGGTCATCTGCCAACATGCTGAGGGTGTCCTCAACCCTGCTGTCAGTGTCGTTGATGGAGACATTAAAAACCACTGGTCCCGGTATGGACCCCCTTTGTCTCTGAGCTCCATCTGAGCCCTTCACCACTACCCTGTAGGTGGCCATCCAACCGACTCCTAATCCCCTGAGTAATCCATCCATGAAATTTGAATTATTCCAGTTTAGAGAGAAGGGTGTTGTGGCTTTGCTGTGCCCCTTTGCCCCTCAGTGTCATGGTGCAGGTCCGTGTGGGGCCACTACCCCACACCACATCCACATCCCAGTTCCACTTCTGTCTGGGGTCGTGGAGCTCCAGCTGCTTCACCAAGCTCAGGGGGGACCAGGAACTGTTCAGTTGGAGATATAGGGAGGAGGGCAGACACCTTCTGCTCACCAGGTCTGCTCCTGGAGTTTCTGTGGTCTCTGAGACACTCCTGCCCTGCAGACCCAGTCCGACCAGCCCAAGAGTTGGGAGAGGCCAGGGCCAACACCAGAGGAACCCACCTGTGTCCCCACCTGCCCCATCCTGCCTGTGGCCATCCTGGAAGGTGGATCTGGTTGTCCCAATCCCAGGCTCATTCCATGGTGTGCGGAAGCAGTTCCCACCCTGAGGTGAGAGACCTCTATATCTTCATTTCAGTTTGTGCACAGCAGGACCTGGGTGGTTCCCACAGATGTTGACTCCCTGTACAGTGAAGCTTTATGTTATTTATACATTTTAGCAAATAAAGGCCTCACTATTTATTGGCTGCATGCTACAGAATTCTCCAATTAATACACTATCTTCTATTGCTTAAAAGATTGTCTCCCATCTCACACTAATTATTCCACAGGCTCAGTCTTGTCCATCTTTGGAGTTAGTGGGATTCTGGAACCAGTGGCCATGAGTCATGATCTCCTCCTGCCAAAATCACCTTTCATAGAGTGAACACTTCAGACTGATGAGCTGGCCCTGTTTGTCCCTCCTTACACCCAACTTCAACAGCCCTGAGGGCTGTGCAGCCCTCAGAGACACCTAAACAGGCTGAGGAGATGGGCAGGGAAGAATGTTCTAAAGTTCAACAAGGGAAATGCAGATACTGGATCTGTGGAGGTACAACCCCAGGCACCAGCACATGCTGAGGGTGACCTGCTGGAGAAGGACCTGGGGGTCCAGGAGACAATGAGCTATCCCTGGGCCTGGGAGGCCAAGGAGATTAATGGGATCCAGGGGGAATCAGGAAGAGCATTGCCAGCAGGTCAGGGAGTGCTCCTGCCACTCTGGTCAGTCCCAGGAGGCACATCTGGAGTGCTGTGTCCAGTTCTGGACCCCTCGGGACAGGAGAGACATGGAGCTCCTGGAGTGGGACTAGTGGAGGCTATGGAGAGGATGAAGGGCTTGGAGCATCTCCCTGCTGAGGAAAGGTTGAGGGAGCTGGGGCTGTTCAGCCTTGAGAGGAGACACAGGTGAGAGGGGCCCTCATCCCTGCCTGTCCCTGTCTGCAGGGAGGGGTCATAGCAGGGACCAGGATCTGCTCCAGAAGGCCCAGCAATGGGACAAGGCGAATGGACAGGAACTGATGCCCAGGAAGTTCCAGCTGAACATGAGGTAGAACTTCTTGCAGTGGAGTGATGGAGTCGGGAACAGGCGGTCCAGAGAGGGGGTGGAGTCTCCATCACCAGGGATATTTCAGACCCATCCAGATACAATCCTGTACCATGTGCTCTGGGGTGGCCCTGCTAGAGCAGGAAGGTAGGACCATATGAGCCACTGGGGTCCCTTCCAACCTCACCCGTCCTGGGATTCTGTGACTGGAGTCATCCAGGTCCACCAGTTCCATCTGGATTACCAAACACTGTTGTCCCAATCAAGGGCTCAATGCCTGGTATGGAGCAGCAATTCACACACAAAGGTGATGGATTTCTAGGTCTTTATTCCTTTTTTCATGGTTCCATGTCACTGTCCTCATGTTCCAGTTCTGCTGTTGTCTCTTTGTGGATCTCCAGTGGCTTCACCAAACTCGAGGTGGATCCAGGAGCTGTTCAGGATTCAGGAGGTACAGGGAGGAGGGCAGAGAACTTCTGCTCACCAAGTGTGCTCCTGGAGGTTCTGTAGTCTCCCAGCCACCCCAGTCCTGCAGACCCAGCCCCACCAGCCCAAGACCTGGGAGAGGCCAGGCCAGACAGCAGAGGAACCCACCCATATTCTTACCCGCCCCGTCCTGCCTGAGGCTGTCACCTGCAGCCGGAAGGCATGTCTGGTTCAGGGACAGTTCCAGGACCCCCCACACCCACCCAGCAGCACAGATAGTGCTTCCCAGGAGCTGCTGCCAGGCAGGGGAGGAATGTGCCACCACAGGAAAATGCATCCAGTGCTTGGAAATACTTACGGAGGGAATTGTCGTCAGACCATTTCCGTAACTTGTTGATCTGCAAGGCCTTCGTGCACTGCTCCCGGGCAACTTTATATGGCTGCAGATTTAGGAGGACTTGTTTTGCTCGTGGGGTCCTGCAAGGCAGGGACAGATCCCCCTGTCACTCCCTGGCTGGAATCCTTCCTGGCCCAGCTCCTGCTGCTCTTGTCTCCACACTCTCTTTGGCCCCACCACCAAAAGGGGCACATGGGACACCAGGATCAGGGGCTACCCCAGAGCATGCCCATGTCAGGGGAAGTCCAAGGGGCCATATCCAGCCCAGGGCTCAGGGCTCCACTTCCTTAATCACAAAGGGGTCCCTCCCACCTTAAACCCCCTCTGGCCCTGACAGGTGCTGCCACTCTTACCTTGGCTGTGGTCTTCCTCCACGAGGGGACAGTGTCTTCTCCTTTCTCTCTGGGGACAAAGCAGCAGCCACTCCTGCCACAGCAGCCACCCTCTCCTTCCTTAGCTTTTCAAATCCTCCAGGACAGAAGGTAGCAGCCTTCCCCAGACTCCTCTGCCCTTCCAGGGGTGGAAGCTGTTACATGAAGCAAAGGTAAGGCAGCTCAGACATTTTGACAACAAGGGTCCCATCCTGCAGCCCATGACCCAAGGGACAGTCTGGATCCCTCCACTCTCCCCCAGATATCTTGGCAGTGACCCTCTGCTTCATGAAGAAATCTGGACACCATAGAGGTTTAGTTCAGAGAAAGATTCCTAGCAACACAGCACAGAATGATGAAGTCGTTCCCAGGACTGGATGGAGGACCCAAAAGACATCCCAGAACGGACACATCCTTTCAACAGCCTCCCTGCAGTGATGCAGGACACGATCCTACATCCATGTCACATACCTGGACACGTTTTCCCTGCCTGGTGGGAGCTGCCAGCCCAGCTTGGGGTGCTTCCATGCCCTTGGTGGCTCTGCCCTTCTTCACAGAGTTCTCAATTGGACGCAGCAAACTGCAAAGACACCACACAAGCGTTTTGTCTGAGAACAGTGAGAGCATCTTCTCCAGTGTGTTTTCCAGTCCTCTCCAAAACACTGCTGCCCATTTCCCATGCTGTGGGAAGGGCCAAGACCTTGGGCATGTGCCCATATCTGCTCTCCATAAGTACAGGCAGCATGGCCAAAGGTGACAGCTCCTCACACCTGTCCAGGAGCATGGAATTACTGAAAGGCAGCTCTCCCAGACTCTCACCTCCCTCTCTGCACTCCACCATCAGCCTTTTTCTTTTCTCTTCCCATCACTTTCACATCACATATCTGACTTGGAGAAAGATGCGAACGAAGAAGGAGGTGTCGGCTGGGAAGGTTCCCTGAAGAAGAAAAAGAAGAAGCTCCTCTCAACTGCATCTCCAGAACCCTTTGGGCATGAGGGATCTCCCAGCCTTCCTGTCCCAGCCCAGTCCCCTTCCCTGAGGGCTGTGCCTCTCCATGGTCCTGTCCCGCTGCTTCCTTGGGTCCCCATTCAGAAAAAGAGGGACCTGCTGGGACATTTCTCTGGCAGGAGACAGAATTCCCTTTGGCATGGAGGACATCATTTCCTAGGAGGGAAATTACCCGGAGTTTTTTGGCGCTTGGTGTTGGTCTTGCTTCTGGTTCCAGTGCCTTGTAGGGAAGCACTTATAGGATGTTGCTGGGACTTCCCATCTGCCTTCACAAAGCTACAAAGGAGGTGGTGACACCAGTTTGAATAAGGGCAGCAGAGTCCATGGCAGCCTCTGGGAAGAAGCTGTTCCCAGGCATCCAGTTTTCCAAAGGAAACTTAACACTGGAGCATGGGCAGAAGAGTCTCCCTCCACAGGGCTCCTCTCAGCCATGTATGGGATCCCGCTTGTCAGAGATGCTTTCCAGGGAAAACAAACCCATGGTGACTGAGAGCTTCACCAGCTCCTTCCTTTTCATTCGAGAAAGACTGAGAACCAACAGGCCCCAGAGCCTGGGATGTTATCTGCTCCATGGCCCCCATCTGTGCCTCTGGGGTAATTCCCACAGAGGTGGGAAGGTAAAGCAGGCCCTCTTCCCAAGGAATCCACCTGAAGACACTCCCCAAAGAAACCAGAATGGCCATGGACCTTGCACAATTTCAATTCCACCTCCAAAATTAAATACATCCAAGGATTCCTCCCACATGGAAGAAGAAGCCAGGACCAAAAGCTGTTGCTGGTTATCGCCCCACCATGTACAGAAACAATTGCACTCACTGCGGCAGCACTAAGACACCTCCAAGTGGAATCTGGGAAATGTCCTTTTTCGTGTGGGCTATGAATAACGGCTTCAGATTTGGTGACTGCAACAGGGACAGAGACATGGCAGGATCTACAGGGAATTTACCTGCTGCTCACAAGGCACAAAATGCCTCTTCCAGCCCCAGCTGCCCCTCCTCAGCCGCCAGCCCCAGCTCTCTCTCCACCACCCTGTGCCCCTACATCGTCCCAAATCCATGAGCATCCCCACAATCTTGGCATTTTGGGACAACAAGGCCACGCCAGCAGCCTGGACACACAGGAGCCAAAGCCCTGGGCAAATTCCCTGGGAGCAGGAGGGCAAGCTCAGCTACCAGAACCATAGAAAGCTGCCCAAGGCCATGGCTGTGTCCCCAGGAGTTTGAGGGCACATAAAATACATGCCAGACTCACCTGGAGCAAACCTTCTGCCAGGTGCTGTGACTGAGCCACCTTTCGGACCAGGTCTTCGAAGAACTTCATGACCACTTGGTTTCCCCGGCAGACCAGGATGCCAATGTCCTTGAACACAAAGTCGAAGTTCTGGCCACTGGACAAGGCCCACTCACAGATCTTTAGTGTGGCGTCGATGCACATCACGATGGTGGCCTTGGGCTTGTGCAGGCGCAAGGCCACCTCAGCACAGACCAACTCGTCTGGTTTGGAGAGTTCTGTGGAGAAATCAACCAACACAAAGTCACTCACTCAGCCCTTCTGTGGTCCCTTGAGAGTCCACTAACCTCCTCCCACCGCAGTGACTCTTCACCCAGCAGCAAATGCCCTGCTTTTGTGCCATGAGCTCCTGTCCCTGCACTGTCAGCTCAACCACCATGCTCCAGCAGGAATGCTGGTTCCTGCCTTCCCAAGGTGGTGGGGACCATCAGCCTCTTCAGTGCCAGGAGATTCTCAAAAACACCTCCAGGAGCTTTCAAGCAGCAGCCAGCACATCGTGGGCACCCAGAGAGCCCTGGAGGGACTGCTGGAGGGACCCATCCCTGTCCGGCAGGAGCACAGGGCTGAAGAGCTCATCTTACCGGGCACAGGGCTTTTCCCACGGACACGCTTCTTCCCCACCATAAATGGCTTGTTCAGATCAAACTCCAGGCTGTCTGCCATGCAACCTTCCCCTTCTCCATGCCAGATGGGTCTTTTCATAATGTGGATGGTACCCAGGCCCATCAGCCCAACGCTCTGGAAGCAAAAGCAGGCAATCAGAGGGCAAACAGGAGGGAAGGCTAAGGATGATCGGTGGCCTTTCCACCCCTGCAGCTCCAAGGCCTGATATGGAGCCCCCAGGAAAACTTTGGAGAAGAGCCTTTCACTCCAGATGGTTCCTCACTCCCTCCTCTCCAGGATCTGCAGGGTACAAGATGTGGGAGAAACTCTTGGAGCCTGGGAAAGCCCAAGGAGTGCTGGAGTACTGCCTGGGTGTCCCTCCTGTCCAGCCATCCTGCAGAAGACTCCAAAGAGGAAATCCAACATTCTTCTACTCAAGGGCTGCTTGACTTCTTGCCTCCACTCACAATGGGTCTCTGGCTAAAGTGCAGGGTCTGCCTGGGTCACCTCTTCTGCCCTCTAGGCTGGATGAGGGCCAGGCAGGATGGGGAAGGATCAGGAAACCCCCATGGTCTGAGGGAAGACCATGAGGAAACCAGCCCCACCTTCTTTAGCAGCAGGTCTTGGTGATAGCACTCGGATACACAGTCCCAAACTTTAGTGATTTCTGTCAGAAGAAGAGAAAGGGACATGCTGAAGTTATGAAGTTTATCATCCCCCCTTCACCTTCCTAATGTCGGATCCCCTTCTCCAAAGGGACCCTCTCCCTGGGCAAAGCCACCAACACATTCCCACTCCCAGGGGCAGGAGGATGCCAGGGCCTCGGGGGATCTCAGACTTTACCATCCTTGTGGAAGTACACAAGATCTGGAGACAGCGCAAGGAGGAAGCCGGGGAAAAGCTTTGTCATGGCTGCAGCTCCTTCTGCCCGACTACTTCCTCTCCTCCCGTCCATCCCACCATGGCCTTAGGACGGGAGGCCTGGTGGGACAGTGGGGCACCACAGCTGGGCTGGTCTCTGGATCTCGAGGAAGTGGGTGTTATGGTTCCATGGAGGCAGAACGTCTCATTGTGACCTCACATGTGTTACCAAGGGGCTGCAGAGCCCCACACAGACACGGCGCTGCCCCTAGGTTTCACCCTACAGGGGAAGTAGGCTGCACTCATCATTTTGAGGGGCTGCTCCCACCCAGAGCAGTTTCCGACGAGTCTCCCAGAGCCACTGCTGAAGCACACAGGAAAATAGAAAGGAAATTGATTTAGAATGATTTACATGATCCCATGGATACTGGGAACTGCTGCATTATGGGTTAGAAATTTGGCAGAAAACAAACCTAATGTCCCAGCTGGTCCTGAGGGATCAGAGGGGCTGGGGGCAGCAGGGCTGAATTCCTGATAGGAGCCAGTTCCACCTGGCAAGTCTGGTCATATCCAGTGGAAACTTTCACAGACACAAATTCACCAACAGTGCAGTTTATTAGAGCAGCAGGTTACAGACTCTTGTTAGACTGAGAGTGATAAATGCACTGGACCTGCAAAAACTGCAGAGGAGTAATGTTCCCAGAAATTCTCTGATGCATCTGGAGGCAGAAATCTTTGCTAAGGGGTGTCCATGCTTTGGGGAGGAGGGAGGAGCGTCCAATTTATCTGGAAATGAGGGATATCAAGAGTCATAATGAGAGAGATTACAATGGCTTTGGGTCTTGGCAAGGGCAGAACAAAATGTGACACCTGAGCAGCACTCCCTCTTCCACCCGGCAGATTCCAAGGATAGGGATTATGCGGCCTCTGCTCTGGTGTTTTCAAGGTCAGGAGATGACTGGCTTGAGTCATCAGTAAATTTCCATCTCAGCCAGAATCCAAGTTATCCAAAACATTTGGAAATTGTTTTCAAAATTCCAGCAACAATGGTGCTGTTCCACTCAGGCTCTGACTCAGGCAGGGACTGTTCCAAGGCTGTCAGGGAATGAATGATTATGCTTTTTTCCTCACCTTGGACAGGCAGCTGCTGCCCAAGGTGAGGAAAAAAGGATAATCATTCATTCCCTGACAGCCTACACTTCACTTAATCAGGTGCTTATCAGGAACTCCCATAGAGCAGGAGGAGGAGGATGTACCACAATAGGTTATTGCAAAAACAGCTGTAGGGCTGATACTGGATGCATGAATAGTCCATGAAGTGTAGTTCTGGTGGGGTTCACCCAGAGCAGGGTCCATTGAGTATGACATATAGGGTAACTGATCCCAGTTAACCGAATCCACGATTACCAATTACAGGGATCCCATTTACTTCATGCCAGATCCATTCCTGTGCTGGGCATAAGGAAAACAAACCTGCAGTACAGCCCCAGAGAGCTCCAACAATGCCATTACAATCACAGATCCATTTCTTGTGTCAAAACACTCAACATGGCCTTACCCAAGGATTTACCCTGGGGCATCCCTTCTGGGCAGGATGAAGGGGACAACATCACCAATCTGTACCTCCAAATTCCAGGTTGAGCTCTCATCCTCTACATATGTATAAAATTGGGGTACATTTCTTACCTTATTAACCACAACTGTGCAAAGTGCTGTGGGTAGGGTCATGGTCAAACCTCCTGATCTCTGTGACCCTAGTGTGTGGAGGCTGATAAGCCTGCCCCAGCTCTGCCCTGGAGGGATTTCCCTTGAACAGACTGTGGAAGCCCATAAGCTTACCTCAACCCCTCTGGAGAGATACCCCTCAGATGGGCACATCCTCCTGGCCATGGTGAGCTATCCCAAGGGCTTCAGCTATCTCACCATGCTTTGGTGCCCATGTCGATTCTTTGTATGCCATTGGTCCTTCCCCCTTTGGTACCACCCTTGCTTTCCCCATAAAAACCATGATTTTTCCACAGTTCAGCAAGGCAGATGTCATTGCTGGCCCCCTTCTCAGAGCTGCTGGACAACAAAGGAACCTCTGTGGAACAGCCATACGACGCTTCTGTCCCTCTGTCCCTGAGCTGGCCTGGCGTGTCTTAGCAAGGCAGAGCTGGAATCACAGAGCCGAAATTCACTGCTAAGAGCTGATTGCTTGCAGCCACAGGCTATCCACCTTGCTGAGGTTCCCCAGCAGCCAGAATTGCCAGAGCCCCTGGAAGGTTGTCCCTTGTAAGACCTCTCTCTGGGAAGGTTGTGGCATGCCGGCTCAGACCAATGGAGCCCTGGCCGCCATACCAGTGTACAGAATATTCCTTGGTAGGAGCTGTTGGGCATCAAGCAGAAAAATGAGGCCATGCCCTGCTCCATGTTCCTCTCAATGCCACAACAACACAAACCACAGACTCCCCTCTGGTTCCGTATTTGCACCATGGCCCTGTCACATTTGGAGCTTTGCATTTTCTTTCCTGTTTTATGCTTCCAGCACTGGGGAGGTCCCAGGTCAAGTACTGTGGTTGTTTTGGGGCCCTCACTGCAAGACAGGGCCCAAGACTCAAGGCATTGGAGGGTTGTGGAAAATTGCCCGTCCTGTTGTGTGGGCACAGAGCTGCTGTGAGGTGAGGAAGAACTGATGGAGCTGTTCCAAGCCATCTCTGAGGTGGGATAACCCAGGCTGTTGGGTTAATAGACCCCTTGGAATGGATGAAAGGATACTGAATGATTGGTGTTTACACACATACATACATATATATTTATATATATGTCAGATTTATTTTAACACTGGTTGCAATGGAAATCACCTATTGTAGCCATTTTGGTTATTTCCTTTAGAAATATATCAATATAAAAGCATAGATATAACACTTTAGAAAATACATGAGGAAAAGAAAGAAAAAAAAGAAACGATCAGAGTAGAGAGTAGAGAGGAAAGGTCTCACCACCCACGGGTGCAATTACAAGGCTTGGTTGTTGCAATATGAGTCCATGGTCAAAGCGATGGTCACAGTCTGGATCCATCAGGCGTAGGGGAAGCTCCAAAAACACAAAGTTCAGTGGGTCGATAAAGGCTCAGGCTCAATGTGAACACCCAGGTACCTTCCCTGGGGTCAGGAGTTTTACACTGTCTGATGTAATACTGGGGTCATGCCCAGCTCTCTGGTGGAAAGCCCAGAAATGAGTCTGTGGGCCCTTCAGGGTCTCTGATGGTTTGTGCCCCTTCTAAGACCTGTCTCTGCCTCTCCCTGAGTGTGGCTGAGCCAGTTCTGCCCCATCAGAAGGGATGAAACCCCTCAGCCCTCCATGGGAGTGTTTCTGATACCTTCACTGGGGTCTGTGGTAGCCAAAGGCTCAGTGGGGGGCTCTGGGGTAGCCCAGGACACAGCCAGAGGGCTGAGGATGCACTAAACTTCCCCAAGCAATGCTCATACACACTGGGGTGTGCAGAGGAGGCCAAAGGCACACCCAGGGCTCTGTGACACACAAAATCCCATGGAGAGTTTCTGTGCACCCCAAAGTCTCCTTGAGGGCCGTGGGGAGCCCAAACAGGCACAGCCAGGGTCCAGGGGCACCCAAAGGCAGCACTGGGGCCTGGGCATGGCGCAAAACAAACCAAGGGGTGGGGACAGCCCCCAAAATGGACACCAAAAGGGCTTGGGATACCCTCTAAGGGACAGCCAGCGTGCAGAGGGGGCACACCGAGGAGTCCAGAGCTCCCCAAAACACACAGGGAGAGCCCAGGAAGCACAGAAAGGCCCATGGAGATGTGCAGCCATGCTCTGTTCTCACCTGATCTGCAGCTCTGATCCCGCTGCTTCCCTCTTGGCATCCTCAGACTCCCTCCACTCCCTGTTTTGCATGGCCTGACCCTCCCACTCCCACCCAAGCATCCTCAGAGACCGTCTGTTCCAGGTGTATCTTCTTTCCTTTCCCAGATGCTCATATCCCTCCTCTCTTCTGCCCCTATTCCATTTTTCTTTGCCCTTTCATCTACCTTTATCTCATTTCTGACCCCTCTGCCCATAGCATCCTGCCCCCAGAGCTTCTCTTTCCTCCCATCTTCCTTCCCTGCAAATTCCCATCCTCTCCCCAGTGCTCAGATATCTCGTTCACATCTGCACAAAGCAAAGGGAATTCTGAGAGCATGGAAAAAGGGGAATGACAGTGTGTGGGCATGGATTGTGGGCACAGGGTAAAAGGGAACTTCTCCAAGTTTTATTTTAATATTTATAGATTTGGACTGGACAGGGAATTAGACTTGAGGGAAAACACCCTTCACCCCACCCCTCTATCACCGTACTGAGTTCATCTACAAATTCCAGCCTCCAGTGGATCTGGGATCACACACACATTTACAGGTGGGCAAGTAAAAAAAAAGCTGTGGAATCATTTAGTTGGAATATATCCCAGATATCATGGGGTCAGTCAATCTGGCAATTCTCTTTGCAGGCTCTGTCATCCCATGGCCCTAGGAGCCCAAGTCCTGCAGTTCAGGTAAGGCTGCACCAACATTCCCAGCTCAGAAGTTCTCGGAGCCGAGGCTCTCGTCCTGCAGCGGTGAGGCCGTGGGGGCTGTGCTGTCCCCAGGAGAGGCCACGTTCAGGTACCCGATCTCCGAAGGCTGCGAGGGGGACAGGCAGAAGGAAGAATCCTGGCTCTCAGCCTCTCCCTCAGGCTTTGTGTTCTGTGGGGCCTTCAGGGTGCCGAGGGGCTCTGGGACATCTCGGGGTGGGAAGCTGGAAATAAATTTCCATTTTCTGTCATTCTGTGGAGTCTGGGTGACCCTTACCCAACACCTCTGAGCAGCCCAGGCCAATGTTGATGCTCTTCTCTTGGATCAAGGCTCCTCCTCCAACCAAGGAAGGGAAACACCCTGAGCCAGCCCAGAGGGTTGCTGGTCCAGGTCCAACCTGCTTGGACCATCCTTCACCCCAACAGCACCTGGGGCTGTGACCAAACCCCCTGAGCTGCATCTCCAGAGCTGCAGGGTCCCTCTGCCTTCCCCTCATCTGGTTTGGCATGGATTGGAACGGAGGAACACATCCCAGAATGATGTGGCACACAGCTCTGGCCATACTAGGACTCCAAGTCTTACCACCTCCTGTATAAAGACTCCTCCAAAGCCCCTGAGCACCAAGATTCCTAAATCCCCCAGTGTTCCCCAAAATATTCTGAAAATCTGACTTCTCCATCCCATCAGCTGACTGGTTTTAATACCATTTTGATGCCATTTTAATACCATTTTCCCTAAAATTTGACTAAAAATTAACAAAAATGGCCTTTGGGAGGTGAACACACAGGGTGGAGCAGCCAAAATGCTCAAGTGGCTCCTCCCGGGCTCCCCCCCCCCCCCCACAGTACCTGGCACGAGGAGGTGGCAACACCTTACTCTGTGGTTGGCGTTCAGAGCCAGGAACAATCTTCAAGTCCTGGAAGGAGGAACAGAGACTTTGAAAGGAGGAGGTACAGGTCAAACCCTGAATTCCAACCATTCCTGGTCTTCCAAACTCTCCCTCAGCTTCACTGAGAGTCCTCTCCACCAACTGCAGCCCCACAGAGGTGCTAATCAGGGATTTGGTTGTCCTTTGGGTGTAAATTTATACTAAAAATCCAAACCAATCCCCACCAAGGCCAGGTGAGCCCCAAACAGCTCTTTCCCCCTCAACATCTCAATTCCAACCTACCTGGGTTCTCTCCAAATTAAAAGTCCCAATAAACTCCTAAATCCACCTGGTTGATTTGAAAACTCTTTGATTTCCTGGATTTTCTTCATTTCTCCAGCCAAAGTTCTTCATTAACATGGCCAATACTTTCATTCAGCTCAGGAATTATTGCTCAGCTTTGCTTGAAGGAGGAACATTCCTCCTGGCAGGACAAACATTCCCAGTCTCGCACACCGAGCTGGTTCTCCTTTCCTAGAGCCAACTTCACAACTAAGGCCTTTGAAGAGCTCTAAATGTGCCAAGTGAGACTCCTGTCCCTGTGGAAGGTGATCCCACGGGCAGCAAGCAGCTCAGGGATGAGCAGGGGCTGAGTGTATTAAGCTCCTCACAAAGTCTCTCCCCACCACAGCTGTCACCACCTACCATATGGGAACCCTTTCCATCTCAAGGGATGGATCCAGCTCTTCCTCAGCCCCTCAGACATCAGGTTCTGTGATTCCTGCTGATCCCAGCCCTCCTGGGGTCTCACCTCTGTGTTGGGAGCAGGGCTGCTCCTGGCAAGGCGCTGGGAGGTGGCCACATGGCTGGAGAGTTGGAGTTTGTCCTGCAGCCGGGCGTTCTCCTCCTCCAGGATCTTCCCTCTGGGCATGGCACAAAACACAAGTTATTTTCCTTCCAGCCATGTTTTCAAACAGGAATTTTCTTTTCCAGCCTCAGAGCTGTTGCTCTTCACAGCCTCCAGCTAAATGGCAAGGTCTTGGATGGGAAAATGGGGTAATTACATCTCTAATTACAGCCATGAAAACCACTGTACCAATGGCTGGGGCACAATACAGACTTTCCTCTGGAATTCTTAAGAGAAAGAGGCACAAAACCAGGGAAAGGGAGAATCCTGGGGATGGACATCAGCAGGGGCCTACCTGCTCTGCAGGGAAGGAATCCCAGACCGGAGGCTCCAAGGGGACTCCTCCTGGTCTGATATTTTTTGGAGGAGCTGTCGCCTCTCCTGGAGTAATTTCTCATTCTCAGCAGTGATCTGGGCAATCAGCACCTTCCCCTTAGGGTGGTAGAGAAGGAAAGAACAGCCACCAGTTACTTTTGACTCTTCTCTGTCCTCTGCAAACCTCGGGGCTTTCCCAAGTGACCACCATCAAGGGTGCCAGCTCCTAAAAGCTTGGAGTCACCACCCTCCCATGTGGATGTGGCACTTGGAGACATGGTTTAGTGGTGGTGGGTGGATAGTTGGACTTGATGAAGATCCTCATCCTTAAGGTCTTCTCCAACCACAATGACTCTGCAATTCCATACCCTGTTCGATGTAAAATACCCCAAAAAGAGGCTCTGGGGTCACTTCCCAGCAGGAATTGCTGAGACAAAGGAACAGGGAGCTCAGCCAGTGTCAGACTGGGATTTGAGGATGTGCCTTCCCCCAGCGGCAATCCTGAGCCAGGAATTTCCTTTTGGCTTTTTGTTGGTAGTCACACAGGTCCCTTCCTGCAAGGAGGGACTTTGGACAAAGGCCTGGAGTGCCAGGACACAGGGAATGGCTTCCCACTGCCAGGGGGCAGCATTAGATGCGATATTGGGAAGGAATTGTTCCCTGCGAGGGTGGGGAGGCCCTGGCTCAGGTTGCCCAGAGCAGCTGTGGCTGCCCCATCCCTGGCAGTGTTCAAGGCCAGGTTGGACGGGGCTTGGAGCAGCCTGGGATAGTGGAAGGTGTCCCTGCCCATGGCAGGGGTTGGAATGAAACGAGCTTTAATGTCCCTTCCAATTCATACCATTCCCCGAATCCATGATTATTTTCACACAATCACAGAATTTTGGGTTGGAAGGGCCCTTCAAGATCATTGAGTCCACCCATGCCCTAACACTCAACTAACCCATGGCACCGAGTGCCACATCCAGTCTTTTCTTAAACACATCCAGGAATGGTGACTCCACCATCTCCCCAGGCAGACCACCCCAGTATTTTATCACTCTTTCAGTAAAAAACTTTTTCCTAATATCCAACCTAAATTTCCCTTGGCACAGCTTGAGACTGTGTCCTCTCATTCTGTCAGTGCTGCCTGGAGAAGGAGACCAACCCCACCTGACACAGCCACCTTTCAGGGAGCTGTAGAGAGTGATAAGGTCATCCCTGAGTCTCCTTTTCTCCAGGCTGAACAACCCCAGCTCCCTCAGTTGTTCCTCACAGGGTTTGTGTTCAAAGCCCCTCACCAGCCTCATTGCCTCCTCTGGACGTGCTCAAGTGTCTCAACGTTCTTCCTAAACTGAGGGGACAGGACTGGACACAGCACTCAAGGTACAGCCTCACCAGTGCCAAGTAAAGGAGAAGAATGACCTCCCTGCTCCTGCTGGCCACACTATTCCCGATCCAGGCCAGGATGCCATTGGCCTTCTTGGCCACCAGGGCATACTTTGGGAAACAGTGATGCCCCCGCAGCCTCTGCTTGCAGGAGAAGCCCTCGATGTGTCCTCTCACCTTTTCCACTTGGAGCTTTGACTCACTGAGCTCATTTTCCAGCTGTTTGATCCTACTGTCCCTCTGTTTCACCTCGTGGATGAAGGTCTCCTTGGCCCTGCGGATCTTGTCCTTGTGCCGGAACTGCATCTCATTGTATTTCCTGGGAAAGCAGGGACAACCATCAGGCTGTGAAAGGCACTTTTGCTCAGGGTCACCATCCAGGCAAAAACATCCCAGGTTTATTCAGGCTCCTCAAAGTCCAAATGCAGAGTCTCAGCCATCCCCCAGCTCCTCCTTCCAGCCCAGAATGAACACATGGACTATCCAGATGTTTTCACTGATCAGTTTGGGGGTGTTTTTGTTGGAAATTTTAATTTTTAAGTGTCAACCAAATGCAAGTTGATAAAGGAATAGGACCCAAAGCATTTCCAAAAGTGACTCCCAGCTTTACAAATCCTTGTGCTCATCCCTCCCAGCTCTTTATAACAAACAGTATTATAAGAGCACCAAAACTTCAAGTTCCAAGGCAAGGATAAATTGATTTGTTGGTAGGGATGTGGATGGTTAAGGGAATGACATTTGAATGGGAAGAAAATTTAGAAAAACCCTCTAAGATCAAGTCCAACCATTTCTCCAGCACTGCCAGGGCCACCCACTAACCATGTCCCCAAGTGCCACAATGACACATTGGTTGGAAAATTAAGAATTCTAAACAGCATTGGACAGGCCAAGAGGAGCAAGAAGAGCCACTTCAGTGGGAGCTTCTTTGAGTTAGGACACTGGGGACAAATATTTTTCCCCCCTGACACTTCTGATTTTTGCTCTTCCTCTCTTGTCAGTTTGGGCAAAGATCTTGTTTAGTTTTATCCAGTTGGGATAGAAGAGAAAATCATACGAAAAAAGAAGACAAATTTCTACCATATAAGGGGTCTTTGCCCATGTTTGCTCAAAATTCATGATTAAAAATCTACTCTACTTCAAATTAACCAAGAGGGCTCTGGGGAGAAAGGAGAATCTCCAGGGAAAGT
Source organism: Rhabdornis inornatus (assembly GCA_013397075.1). Taxonomy (NCBI): domain Eukaryota; kingdom Metazoa; phylum Chordata; class Aves; order Passeriformes; family Rhabdornithidae; genus Rhabdornis; species Rhabdornis inornatus. The sequence continues at coordinate 35,307 of VWZS01004366.1, forward strand.
CTTTGCTGACACCAGACCCCAGGCAATACCCAGACCATCTTCCTGTGCTGCCTTCACCTGCCAAGGAGAGCAGAAAGGCTGGGAGAGCTGCGGGTGTTCACCTGGAGAAGAGAAGGCTTCCAGGGAGAACTCAGAGCCCCTTCCAGTGCCTAAAGGGGCTCCAGAAGAGCTGGAGAGGAACTGGGGACAAGGGCCTGGAGTGCCAGGACACAGGGAATGGCTTCCCACTGCCAGAGGGCAGAGTCAGATGGGATATTGGAAGGAAATCTTTCCCTGTGGGGGTGGGGAGGCCCTGGCATAGGGTGCCCAGAGCAGCTCTGGCTGCTCCATCCCTGGAAGTGTCCAAAGCAATGCTGGATGGTGCTTGGAGCAGCCTGGGATAGTGGAAGGTGTCTCTGCCCATGGCAGGGGGTGGCACTGGATGGGCTTTAAGGTCCCTTCCCACTCAAACCTGTCTGGAATTCCCTGACAGCAGACATAGGGGATGAGCTCACTATACACAGGGCTAGTGGATTTAGTGCTAAAAGCCTGAACATTGGACAGGAAAGTCCACACCACAGCCAAATCCAATAGCAGGCCCAGGCAGGTTTTTGGGCATTACCTGACATAGAGATCCTTCTGGTTCAGGAGTCGGACACCTTCTTCATACAGAGCTTTGTTCTCCTCCTTCAGCAGCGCCAGCTGCTCTGAGAGCTTCTGGTTCTCCTTCTGGCACTCCACATGCTGGAAAAGGGCTATTTTTAACTTGTGCATGTGTGGCCTCAGCTGGAGGGGCCCCTCTGCCTCCCATCTGCCTGGTCTCCAAAGCTGCTCTCTCATCAATCCCAGTGGTTCCCACTACAGCCAGTATCCATCCAGCCAGCCAGCCAGATCACTCCCTTCTCCCCCTAACAAGCAGTGAGATTTTGTTGCAGAGAGAGGCAATGAACCCTCCCAGACAATGGACTCTGCCAAAATTTCTAAGCAAAAACTCCAAGGTCTGCAAGATAAAGTGAAGGAAGAAACCACCAAGCTTTCCTGGGCCTCCAGAGCTGCATCCCAGTGTTGGGGGTTGGTTTTTCCTATCCTCTTTACCTGTGGAAATTTTTCCCATTGACATGCTAAGAAGCACTGATGGCTAGGTCCTTGGGGGGAGGGGTGGGGGAACACCATGAGATTAGAAGCAGGTAAAGGAGGGTGGGGGGGCAGTTGCTGTCTCTCGCTCACTTTTGGCTCTAGGAGGAGGAAGGCTAATGCCCCCCCCCAATATCCCAACGCCGGGAGCTGCCTCTCTGTTGTTGGACCCCGCACCCCAGCTAGGACACTCTCCTGCTTCAGCTTGCTGTTTCCAAGCATCCTATCGGAGCACCGGGACCGACACTGCCCCAAGGATTTGTGAGTAAAGCCTCTCCTCCATCCTTCCCATCTGGGACACAGCTGCCATCACCCCCAGCACCCCTGCAGCTGCACAGGGATTGTCACATCTGCCCTGTCCACTGGGAGCCTGCCAGCTGTGACAGTAACTGCACCAAAGGGAAAAGTGCCCACGGCTGAGAGACCTGTCACTGGGTTCCTGTTCTGTTTGTTGTTAATTCCTTAGTTGTTGTTCTGTTTGCCTTGTTATACATACTAGTAAAGAACTGTTATTCCTATCCCCATATCTTTGCCTGACAGCCCCTTAATTTCAAAATTATACTAATTCAGAGGGAGAGAATTTACTTTCTCCATTTCAAGGGAAGGCCCTGCTTTCCCTAGCACACACCTGTCTTTCAGACTGGGACACCCAGGAAACCAACTAGCAATGGGATGCTGCTTTTCCTCCAGCTCCTGTTGAAATCAGTGAGATCTGCAAGAGCTCAACCTCTGATTAGATGTTCCTGATTCCAGCAGCTCCCAGGAGCAGATTCCAGCGCATGATGTACGATGAGGAACCCCCTCACCGCCACCCACCTCACCAGCATCCAGCTTCTTCTCATCCTCCAGGACGTGCAGGGTCTTGGCCTGGAGCTCCACATGCATCTTGGCCAGTGACGCCTCTGTCTCCTGGGAATGCCGGAGCTGCTGCCGCAGCTCCTCCACCTGCTGTTCCAGGAGCCTCCTGGAAACACGATGGGGTGACAGTGAGAGCTGGAGGGGGATGTGTCACCTGCCCCCAAGGTGTCTGTCTGTCATCCAAAACACCCCATTCTCCTCTTGCCCTGGCTGGCATGGAGGGGACAAAGGAATCAGCACATCCCAGTTGTCCCCATGTCCCAGTGACACAGAAAGGGAGGATGATATACTGGGATCACTCCTAGCTGCACGAGGAAGGGGGATGTTGGCATCACTGCAATGACAGGAGAGGCCACAGTCCTTCAAAGGCAGATGAAGCCTCCAATAATTTTTTAAATCTCAGGAAGGGAGCATCCCTGGAGAACTCCAGTGATAAGGCAAGTCCAAAGGGAAGATGGGAGGTCAAAGCAGTAGTTTGGGTCTCCCTGAACCCTCCAAGGGCAGCCAGGAGCTGCCAGAGGGCTGATACGGCCCCTGCATGGCACAGAGACCTTTTCAGCTGCTCCTCGTGAAGTTCCTGCTGCACTCTAGCTTCATTTTCCCGAGCTTCCTTCAGCTCCTCCTCCAGAAGCTTCTTATCAGAAACACGGGCCTCTGCCAACAGCAGCTGGTGCTGGGAATCCTTCAGCTTTTGCTGGAGTTTTGAGACCTTGGATTAAAATGGACATAGATTAAACTTTCTGAATATACAGGTCAGTGTCTGAATCAGATCCCTCTGATTCCTCAGTGTCTGAGGCACGGGAAGGAAAGATTTCCTTGTTTTGACTCTAAGTCCATTAAAAGCAAAACCTCTGGAATGGCTACTAGATTTTGGACCAAACACTATGTCATGAATTCCCAACAACCTTTTTCAACCCAATTTGATCCTGCAAACTTCAGAAGAGAATCCAGTGATTTGTGCAGGAGCATGGCAGAATCAGTGCCATGGAAAACACAAGGTTTTGGAATTTTCCAGACAGTAAACAGTAGGAAATCTCAGCAAGAGCAAGATCGGGGTTCCCTGTGCCTGCCAGCCCCACTATCAGTATTTCAGAGATATTGGGTTACCAGATATGGCTTCTATTGCCTTGATTATGCTCCTGCTAATTACAAACTTTTTTCCTACAATATTAAGCCAAGGGAACACAAAAAATAATTTGGGGAAGCAAACCTGCTTCTTCACTTGTTTTCTTCATTAGAGCTGCACAGAACTGTCAAACATACCCCAGCTTACACTCACCTTCTTGTGTGCTTCTCCTGCTCTGGATTTCTCCTGGGCCAGCCTCTCCTGGAGGTTGCTCTGGAGCTTATCAGCCTGGGAGCACTTGGAGAGCTCCAGTTCCAGCTCCTTGACCTTCTGCTGGCTCCTCTCCCACTGTGCTGAGAGGGAGGAACATGTTTCTGTGGTATCCGAGAGTTTGGCCCGGGCCTGCTTCAGCTCAGCTTTGACCTGAGATCCCAGAGAAGAAATCAGATTTATCGAATCAGCTGGAATGGCTTGGCTAGGGAAGGGGAACAGGATTCCAGAATGAGAAAAAGAGGAATCACAGAGGAAGTAAAGCATGTTTTATTTCGATGCAGTGAAATTTTTAACAGAATCCCAGAGTTGTTTGGGTAGGAAGGAGCCTTAAGGATCACCTGGTTCCAACCTCCCGTCATGGGCAGGGTTACCTTCCACTATCCCACGTTTCTCCAAGCCCCATCCAACCAGGCCTGGAACATTTCTGAGGATGAGGCAGCCACAGCTGCTCTGGACACCCTGTGCCAGGGCCTCCCCACCCCCACAGGGAAGGATTTCCTCCCAATATCCCATCTAACTCTGCCCTCTGGCAGTGGGAAGCCATTCTCTGTGTCCTGTCCCTCCAGACCCTTGTCCCAAATCCCTCTCCAGCTCTCCTGGAGCCCCTTTAGGCACTGGAAGGGGCTCTGAGTTCTCCCTGGAGCTTTCACTTCTCCAGGTGAACACCCCCAGCTCTCCCAGCCTGGCTCCAGTCCTTTTGCCTGTAATTCCCATGGAGCTGAGCTGAGCAGAGCACACTGGGGAGCCTGGCTCTATCCCTACCTTGGTGCATTCCTGCTGGAGCAGCAGATTTTGCCTCTGGAGGTCAGTGTTCTTCTCCCTCTCATACCTGAGCTCCCTCTCGGCAGAGCTGCACAAGTTCTGCACCCGCCGCAGGTCTTGGCGCAGCTGCTGCAGCTTCTCCTCCTGCTGCTGGAACCTCTCCTCAGACAGACCCTGTAGGAACAACAGAAGTGACACGGAAACTGACTTTAAGGCAGGATAAAGGTGATTAAGGAAGGCTGAAGCCAGTAGAATTTAAGGACATTCGGGCAGAAAGATGCACAAAGCCTGGCATTTCTATGTCCCTACACCATGTCCTATTCCCTTCCCTGTCCCTGCAGGGCTTTAAGAGCCATGTGGATGTGGCACTAGGGGACATGGCTTGTGGTGGACATGCACTGCTGGGTTAATAGTCGGACTTGTTGATCTCAGAGGCCTCAATGACTCAATGATTCTCTCCATCACTTCAGAGAAGACAATACAACTCCTGAGGCTGAGGGGGAAGAGGTGATAACCTGGATGAGGGAACAAATCCCTGTTCAAAAAAACCTGTCCAATCAAAGCAAAGCCACTAGGTCACTTTGGATTCTTGCACCAGAGTCTCACTCAGGAGTGACACAGCCAGGCCAGCTCCCAGAGGGATCAGGAACAGGAGAAAGGTGAATCCTGGCAGCAGGACAGGAACATAACAGGACAGAGCCTGGACACTGGGAGGTGTCACTGACGATCTGCGATGGCTCTTGGGAGATAATCGATCTCCTTGGCTCTCTCACCTTCCTGGCACACACACCAAAACCTGGGTTGTACCAAAGCCTTTCTTTCCAGAATCACTTTCAGCCATCTCTGGATCTGCATTCCTACTTTACATCTTCACCTTCTGCTCTTGGGACCAGATGGAATCCACTGAAGACCAAATCTGCCTTCTCAGATAATGCCCAGATAACTTCCCAAGCTGGGAAAAGTCTTGATCCAGCACTGTGGGATCTGGCAGTGTCAGTTGTCCTGGAGGCCCATTGACTCCACTGGTTTTGTGGGGTTTTCCCCACCTGTTTCTATCAGGATCCCTTCCAACATCCACTGCACTCCTTGTGTCTTGCCCTGCTCCATCCGGATGATTTGCTGCTTCTCGGATATAACTGGACTCCCACCCTCTACTTCTCATTCCCACCCTGGCCATACAGACCACCCTGTCCTCTCTTCTCTCCCAAATCTTTGCACAGAAGATGAGTCCATCCTCAGTCTCCCCAACCTGAGTTCTTCCATCATTTCCTCCCTGTTTGGCAGGGACACCTACACCCTCCTTTCTCTTTCAGCTCACAAGGTGAGAAAGGTGAACAAATTCCACATAAATCACTTATTTCTGCCATGTGTAATCAGTTCAGTTTATCCAAGCCCCACCACATCCAAAAGCACAACACAAGGAAATGAACACATCCCTAATTTCCAACCACTGCTCACGCCACAGGACTGGCTTTCAGCCCACTTTAATTATGTTTTGCCACTCAATTAATGACAAAAAGCAGGGTGCAGATGGCAAAGCTGCCCATACCTGTTTAAGGCTCCCCTCTAAACTGCCTGCCAAGCTCTGCCATGGGAGAAACCTGTTCTCCCTCTGCTCCAAGCCTGGGGTCATCCTCCTCATGTCTCCGCTGGGGCCCTGCTCCCAGGCACTCCGGACGGCACGTTTGAGCTGAGCAATTTCTTCAAGCAGGATCTGTTTCTCTTCATTGTTCTCTTTGAGTTGCTTTTCCAGCTTCTCCTTCTTCTTGGTGCTCTCTACTATTTCAGAGCTTGAAGGAGAAATAGCAAAGGAAAGAGATAACCACAGAAATCCCGGGCAAACACCCTTAAAGGGGAAAAACTTGGGAGATGAGAGTCCAGTGAAACACTCAAGCGCTTCGGGAGGCTCCAAAGGGGATTCAATCCTGGGTGCAGTCATTCTGGGCAAGGGTCAGTCTCCCTGGGACACTTCCCACAAAACCACGTGTGTCCAAAGGCTCAGCTCTCTCTGAGAGGAGGTTACAGGCTGGCTAAGGAATCCTCATGAAGTCACAGCAGCTGCTCTGGACTCAGAGTCACAGGGAAGCACTGGAAGAGGGGCTCAGGTGTCCCAGTCCAGCTGTCTGACTTATCTTCACCCAAACTCCATCTCCATTTTCTCCATCCAAGATCAAAGCTGTGGCTGCCCCATCCCTAGAACCAGAACCTGACTTATCTTCACCCAAACTCCATCTCCATTTTCTCCATCCAAGATCAAAGCTGTGGTTGCCCCATCCCTAGAACCAAGGCCAGGTTAGGCGGGGCTTGGAGCAACCTGGGATAGTGGAAGCTGTCCCTGCCCATAGCAGGGGGTGGAATGGGATGAGCTTTAAGATCCCTTCCTCCCCAGAACAGTCTGGAATTCTGTGATTATATGTCCTGGATGTCCAGGCACTGGCATAGGTTGTCCAGGCTGGAATTACCACCCCTGGAAGTGTTCAAAAAACCTGTGGATGTGGCACCTGGGGACATGGGTTAAGAGTGAACATGGCAGTGATGGGAAACAGTTGGACTCAATGATCTTGGAGGGCTTTTCCAGCCTGAATGATTCCATGATTCCTTAGCAGCTCCCTATTGCCTTCTCCTGGTTGTACTTTGTGCCAGTACCAGCAACCCAGGTCACTGTAACTATACTGGATTTAACCCAAGCTTTTATTTACTAAGCCTGAGCCCAGATGCTCCAGCTCCAAATTTGTCCTGATCTATTCAAAAAGGGGAGTCAGACCAACACCTGCTGATACCTCCCCTCCAAAGACACCCAAACTCCAAGGACTACCCAAATCTCAAGTGGGACTAGGACTGCCAGCTGCTGCCAGCAGTCAGCCCTGAGGAGCCCAAACCCACAACAGGAGATTTCTGAGACCCCCTTAGTCTACCTTCAAGGGAAGAATCCTTCTCCCTAAGGACAGCTCCCATTTAGGCTGCTCAGAATCTGGAAGAGCTGCAGAAAAAATCTTTAATCTTGGCTGATCCTGAAGGCACGAAGTAAAGTCACTAAAAGAGATGCTGACCCAAGGACAACATGAAGATGCCAGGACCTTTTTTGCCAGGAGCAGCCCTATGGGGAGTTGGAAAAGACTCAAAACTTAAGTCAGCAAAGACAAGGAGCAGCAAATACCACAGGCTTTGTTAAGGTTTACCAGAGCAGTTCTTGTTCTTCCCTCAGGTTTTTGATCTGTTCTTCCAAAAACACTACTTTAGCCATCTGTTCCTCATAGGTCTTTGCATCTGCACAGGGATCTTCCTGTTTCTGCTCCACTTTGGGACTCTGTTCTCTGTCTTGCAGGATTTCAGAGGCCTGTAAGGTCAGAAAACAGCACGATTTGGATCTCCTTTGCTCTGATGGAAATCTTTGGAGCCATACAGGGCAATCTGGGGACTCCAGCAAGAGATGGCTTGTGATTCTGTGGCTAAATTATTGCAATTCTTCCCCCTCAAAGACAAATGTGAGTCCTTTTTCCTGCATGGAAAGTAGCTGTGTCTAAACTACCACCAAGCCATGGTTCTTTATTCGATTTTATGCTACTGTGGCACATCTGCAGCACCCAGGGATTTACAGCATGTGACAAAGCTCTTTAAAAAAGTAGCAGCTCTTGGCAAACAAGGAGGAGCACAAGGTGTGGGTTCAGGTAGCTCTCAAAGAGGTGTTCCAACTCTACCCCAAACAATTCCCTAGGGATGGCTTCTCTTCTCCTAATGTCACCTAACCCTGTAGCACAAGGTAACAGCACACCCTGAACCTGAGACTTGAGGAGAAAATGCCAAGAAAATAAAAGAGGCAGGAAAGGAGGAATGCATCAGAACAGAGGAACTCCCAGCTGAATCACAACTGAAGTCTGCCCAGTGTCAGATCTGCTGCTCAGCTGTGTTGGACCCAAATCCTTCAGACACAAACACCATTATCCTCATTAAACACCAACTTTGATTGCTGAAGCTTTTTAATCAACAGCTCTTCCTGAGATTTCAATCCCAGGTATTTCCTGGCTATTTTCCAAGGCATCTTACCTACACCAGGACAAATTTGCTCATATTTGAGCAACACACCCCAGCAGCTCCTGCCTGCTCAGGTACCACAAGAACCGGGAATTCCTTCTACATCTCACCTCTGGATCTAGCAAACCACTGTCTTTGTGTAGCTTCTCATGGGATACATCCACAAGATCCCTGCTGGCTGATGTTCTCTGGAGACTCGGGAAGGTGCTTATGCGGCTTGTGAGCTCTGAGTGGGAGTCAGGCAAACCCTGGAGAGGAAACAACAGAGTCAGTGGATGAAACACACCCTGAAGGAGAAGCTCAGGAAAAGATTTCTCCTCACAAATATCCAAAAATCTCTTAAAAACAGTATGAGATTTCCAGGTGACAGAACCCAATGATTTAATGCAAAGCTTGTTTCCAGTACTGTTGGGAAATGATTCCTTGCAGTACAGCTGCTCCATCCAAAGGGAATGAGCCCATGTGGGAAGCCAGGAATCCACCAAATACATGCAAAGGTCTCTATGCTAAAGGCTGTTCCAGTCTAACACAGGGCTCTGGGTTCTATCTCCTCCTGATCCCTTTGATGGGAAAACAGTCCCTCCTTCAGGGAGACCACAGGCCAGTGGGTGGCTGAATTCCAACCAGACTTTCAGGGATGGATGTTTTGGATTCAAAGCTCCCTGGATCACAAGTAGGCTGAATTACTTGGAGGCAAGGGTTGAAAAAGGACTCTTCCCATTTTTCCCACCATCCCCCAGATCAGACAATCCCTTTCCATGTGTGTATTCATAGACTGACCTAGCCTCTTCCTCCCAGCCAGGCTGTTTTCATCCCAAGCTTTGCTCCCGGGTTTCAGTGTGGATTTGTTGCAGCACAACTAAGCCCTGGCCTCTAGATGCCACTGTTCCTCCAGCAGCACCTGAGTCTGTGGAGTTGTGCCAACAGCTTAGGATTTCCATGGGTGTTTACTTGGATTCAAGGCAGTGACAGGACTCACAAACTGATCTAAGGCTTCTCAGAGTGATAAAAAATGAAATTTGCCATGGCTGTGCCCCCCCATTGTCAGTCTCCAACTGCCAGGTCCCTTTGTCCAGGCCACAGATCTGCCAATCTCCTGAATTTTTACCCTAATTTTCAGCACTTGTCCTGGCAGCCCTTGGACAATTTTGCTGGAACCTCTCACTGTCTTTCCTCTGTGGCCCAGCTAGAATACAAGAGTTGCAGCAACATTTCCAGCGCGGAAACCCTCAGAAGCTGATTTAGCACCTAAATTGGTCCAAGCCAAGTGTGCTGAGGCCCTTGAGGAAATCCCAGCAGTGCTGGGATCCCAGCAGAATGTTCATTTGGCTCTGGGGTGTTCGATTCCTGCAATTAATACCTGAGTCTGAAAACTCCCATTCTGCCCTCTGGAGAATCAGGGTTTGGCTACAAAGTTGGAATTACTGATTTGGTGTCAGATTCACTGAAAGGAAAGTAAATTCTGGAGTTAGAGATGACGCCATAAGAGCAGATGGATTGAATACCCTCCACCAAAGATTTGAAAGTGGCTGGGCTGGAGAAATGCACCAAGAGATGCCAGGTAATGAGTTTGGGGGGCACCTGGGGATGTTTCATGGAGCATCCAAAGGCAGCTGGCTCCTGCAGGGAGTCCCACCAGAGGGGCTGGACATACCTGGCTGCTCAGAACCATCTTCTCAGCCTTCAGGTCTTCCCACAGCAACTCCAGCTCAGATGCCAGTTGCTTTCTCCACTCTCTCCTCTCTCCCAGATGACTCCCCAACTTGTCTATCGTTTCCTGACAGCTTTCCAACATCTGGAACAAGAAATGTTCAGAGTCACTTCCACAACATTGTTTTTTCTATGCAGAGAAAAGCAGATTGTAGGAAATGTGTCTTCTAGGAAACAAGGAGAGGAGAAAAATGGTTCTCAAATGTTTCCAGTGGTATTCCTACACCTCTTATACAGGGCTCACAGAACCTCCACTGACCCAAAACACCATGGGAAGCTCCTCTCCCATCTCTGTCTGGCTGATACACCATGCAGATCCAATTGTTGGGCTGGCAAGGAACAAACAGACAGGAAAGCTAACCCAGAACCTGATGGGAATCAGCTTTAAATGTACCTACACATCCCTTAGTGTCACTAAACCCTAAACAAGAATTGAGCACCTTCACATAGGTAAAAACTTCACACTCACGGGGAGACAACAAGCTCCTCAGCTGACACAGCTGAAGGCAAGACAAATTCCTAAGGGGAGAGTTTTCATGGAGATCACATTGGCTGCTTTCCTCCAAAAATCCATTCATCTGCATGAGCTGAGGGGCTACAAATCCTCAGGAGAGGGTGACAAAGAGCATCCACAGGAGTCACTTCAAATGCTCATTTGAGATGCTTACTTAAAACATTTCTAAACAGAACACTTCATTTCCCAAGGAAAAGCTCTCACCTCCTGCATCTCCTGAGCTCCAGATGTCACCTGCTCGTTCCCATTCATCTCACTTTTGCTCCTCTGCACCTTGAACAACTCTCTTTCCAAACTGGTGATCTGAACATGGACAAACCCCAAGTTAAATCCAAACCAGGACTCACAACTAAATGCACAACTACTCCTAGAGTGCTCCCTGTGCTGCTGTTATGGGATAAGGCCCATGTTGGAAGCAAGGAACAGGAGGGGATGTGCATGGCCAGCTCCAGCTCATCTCTCATTCCTGCTCCAAGGAAGAAGGAGCCATCTGGACTCAGGACAGAAAAATATGTAATTCTGCTCCACAAAAGGAGCGGAACAACCCAGGCACATGGTGAAAACTCAAAGCTTCCACACATTGTGGTGCTCCTCCAACATGAAACACCCCAAGACACCCCAGTTTAGGTGCTGGGTCATCCTTGATGTTCAGCCTGGTCCATCAGGACTCATCCTGGTCCCTTCACTGCTCATAGCAAGTTTTCAGGCCCTCCAGAAGGGCTCCAAGGACTTGGGATTTGGGACAGCAAAGCACTGACCTCTGTTCCTCCTGGCACTTCTTGGCAGGTGGGAGGTTGGATAAGGTCTCACTCTGCATTCGGATCACCCCACAAGGGCATCTGCCCTTCGGGGAAAAGTTATTGGTTCTGATTTTATAAAGGGCTCAAAGGAGTTCAGAGCAGCCGAGATAAGGATCACCCCAGAGGAGCAGCTCAGCTTCTTTTCCCCATAGGGATCCCACAGACCCTTTTCCAAAATCCAATCTTGGCACTGGCAGCTCCCCTGCTCCACTACTGGCAGGATCCTAGACAGCTTCCCCTTCATTCCTTAGGCTTGAAATCCAGCTTGAGCTTATTTCTAAAACCCCAGGCTGGACTGTCTAACTGCCTGAGCTTGGCTCTCCTGAAATGAGCTGGGACACTGGAGGGAGGTGAAGTCCAGCTCCACAGAACCCCAGACTGGTTTGGATTGGAAGGGACCTTAAAGCCCATCCAGTTCCACCCCTGTCATGGGCAGGGAGGGACAGCTTCCTCTATCCCAGGTTGCTCCAAGCCCCATTCAACCTGGCCCTGGCCACTTCCTGGGATCCAGGGGCAGCCACAGCTTCTCTGGACAACCTTTCCAGGGCCTCCCCACCTTCATAGCCAAGAAATTCTTCCTCATATGTAATCCCAAAGCCAAAGAAGCGCCAAATCCCTGCCAATCCCAGCCCATTTCCAAAGCAGCACCTCAAAGCCCCTGAGCTTTGCTCTCCCTGATGAGTCCCTGGCACCAACTGGGTCTGCTGGAGCTTCTAGCAGGGAATGGTCTCCAACACACAGGAAATCTGCTGCAACACTGCTTTTTAAATTAAATATATGAGCTCACCGATGTGTTAAAAGGTATTAAAAGTGGGGTGAAACACCCAGACCTCTCACAGAAGAGCTAAAGGACAACAAACCCCTCTCCTTTTGCAAGACTTGATGATAATTTTGGGTTCAGCAAGACTTTGGAACTCCAAAAGGGATCTCAAATGCAAAACACACCTCCCCTCCTCACCCCCAGCCAGCCTTTGGTGAGAAGCTGATATCCAGCAATGTATTTCTTTATTCTCCCTCCAAGCCATTAACTTTTAAGCACTTAATTTGTGCTCCCAAATCCCATGCCAGCAGCAGGACAGTCCTCACTCTGTATCCCACTGCCCTGGTCCTGAGTCATAGCCTGACCAGCCAAGGCTTCTGCAGCTGTGCCAGGACCAAAAACCCTCCCAAGTCCTTCCCAGCTGGTGCAGGACTGGCAAACACCCAGCAGCACTGCCTCGCCCAGGGTCCAGCCCCTTCCCTCCTCATCTCCAGGGCCCTTAAAGCCCCTGGAAATGCAGGACACAGCTCAGCAACCTCCAATTAAGCAGATGGATCCACCCAAGGGTTAAAACCCACCTCCTTGTCCATCCCCTCTGCTCCATGGCCCTGCATCCCTCAAAATGGTTCTTTTCCAGCTGCAGCAGCTGCCAAGCCTCTGCAGACAAAATGCCTCACATCTCCTTGGCTCCCCAGCACGGCATTCCCAGGGATCTGTGTGACAGCCCACAGAGCAAAGCAGCGATTTGTCCAAACTGAAAACACATTGTGTTTGATTTGTGGAGGGCTGTGTTTACTCTGGTCCAAGGGGGAAGAGTTTGGTGTGAGCTGAACAAGCCCCAAGTTAAACCAAAGCACTGCCACAGTGGACAGACCCTTTTCCATCCCATCCCAGAGCTGGCCCGTGACTCCTCCAAGACAGGAGACAAACATGGTGCCACTGGCACCCTCATTAAGGTACTTGAACTTGCCTTCAGCCTGTTTTTAGAGGCTTTTCCAGAGTCTACCGGGAATTCCTCACCTCTTCCTTTAAACAATCCAACTTACAGTCGTGTATCTATGTGGGATACGCCAGCACCATTTCTGACACCATGTTTTAAGCCTACACCAGGTGTTAGGACATGTCATTCCTCACTGAAAACTGGGGGGGGTGGGGGAGGAGGGGCTAAAACCCCACCTCAGAAATCCCCTAGGGACACTCTGGACTGGTGCAGCTGCCAGTCAGGAAAGATCAATCCAGGCCCACTGCAGAGAGAATTTCCAGCACAGACAGAGGGCAGAGGACAGGAGCTCCAGCAAGGAAGAGCTCCTGGCCAGGCAGCAGAGCCTCAGCCCATGGGAAGGACCTCCTCAGCCAGCCTTTGTGGGGAGAATCCCACCTACCTGGCCAGACCAAAGTCTGTTTTCCTCTGTTCTCTCTGGCTGTAAATTCCCCAGCTGCTCCTTCTGTAAGGGATCAGGTGCCCTGGCAGTGATGCTCCACACAGAATTTTCCTTGGGGAAGCAGTGCCAACCCAGCCTGTAGTGCCAGTGTTCCTCACAGAGCTACTCCAGAGGGATGGAGAGTCCCTCCAGAAAACTGAGGCTAAAAAACACCCTGACAAAGGCAGCATCAGCCTGAGAGGCTCCAGCCACAACTTACTCCTTGCTCAGAGGATGGAGGTGGCCCTGCAGGTGCTCAAGGAGACCCCCAGTGTTGCCATGGTTCTGGAAAAACAGATGTTCAATAACTGCTTCACATCTGTGATTTCCCAAAAGTTCCTATTTGTCACATGCAAATGATAAAGAATTTCTATCCACTTCCTGAAGTCAAAGCATTATTTGAGTGGACTTGTCCAATTAACAGAAATATATCCAGGCTACCCTGGGATGAGGGTACCCAAAAACAAGTAGGTTAGGAAGATGCTGCTGAGGTCACATTTTGATCAAGATCGAGCAGAGCTTCTCAAGATGGATCTCAGAGCTTTTCCAAGAGAGGTGACCAGCCCCACTCACAGCAGCTGCTGCACCACAGGATAGGAAGAATTCCCTGTCCCTCAATTTGTGTGTTCAGAGGGATGTTCCTAGGCACTGCAGACCCTGAGCCTTCACACTCAGCACTGTTTGACACATCCCCAAGATCCTGTCCCTGGGGAAAAGCCAAAGTGCAATCTTCCGCCACCAGGACACCTAACTGATGATATTTCCTGGGATGAAGGAGCATCAGTGTCCCAGACAGTAGGGTCAGATGTGATATTGGGAAGGATTTCTTCCCTGTGAGGGTGGGGAGGCCCTGGCACAGGGTGCCCAGAGCAGCTGTGGCTGCCCCTGGATCCCTGGAAGTGTCCAAGGCCAGGTTGGACAGGGCTTGGAGCACCTTGGGATAGAGGAAGGTGTCCCTGCCCATGGCAGGGGCTGGAATGAGATGGGCTCTAAGGTCCCTACCCAATCAAACCAGTCTGGGATTCTGTGAGGGGGAACAGGAGACGGAAAAGACAACACTTCCATAACACTAGGGAATCTGCACTTCCAACCAAGAGTCATTTATGCCCTGCCGGGATTTTTTCCTTCCCCCTCTCTCCCAAACTGGCAGGTTTCTCTGGCTGTTTTGCTTGTCAAACTAAACACAGCAGAGTGCAGGGCCAGGTCAAACATCATTCTATTTTTCCAATCAGAGAGAAAAGCAGATGAAATGAAGGAAACACAAACCTTGTCTCCTATTCCTTACTCACTTCCTGGTGCGGTCCCTCCACCTCGCTCTCCAGCTGTTGCTTCTCTTGCTTGGTTTGGATCTGTGTCTCTCCCAGAATTGATTCCAGCTCCTCATTGCCCTCATGTTCCTCCTCCAGTTTTTGCAGCTTGTGAAGCAGCTGGGAATTCCTGCCCTCAATGTTCTCCATGGCTTCACGGCACCTGCACACCAAAACCCAGCATCACCAAGGCTGGAACTGCATCCCAACTGTTTCCCACCAGCGAGGAAAAGCCGAGGTCTTCCTCATGCTCTCCTGCTGATTTCCAGTCTCACACACAGCATGTCCTGTGCCTGTCCTCGTTTATATGGGAATTGAGGGTGATGGGATCTACACAAGGAATGAAGAAGTTCTGGGCAGGAAACAGGTAAGGCACGAGGCTGCCAACAGCAGAGAGACAACAGCAAATTCAGCTGCTTGAGGTGGAGAACAGGCTTGGGAATCTGAAGGGAAAAGAGCCAAATGGATGGGATCAGGCCCCCTTTCCTCCCTGAACCTGCCAGAAGAGATGCAGCAGCTCCTGAACAGATATTGGGAGAACAAAGCTCTGAATTCCCTTAGAAATCCCTGTTTACATATTTATGGCTGAAAGCCAGGTGTTTTGGTGCACTCCTAGAAAGCAACCAAATCCAAAGAAAACTTCTCAGCACCAAAACAGGTTTAGAAACAATATTTTTGTCTGCAGAGAGCACTCTCTTCTTTTAGGAAAGCAACAAACTGGAGGAAGTGTCAGCATTTAACTGGAAAAAGTGATTCCTCAGGACTGCATCTCCTCCAAATTTTCCCATTTGGGAGCAGAAGTCCAAAAGAGTATTTAATCAATATCAATTGGTACAAGAGAGAGCACCAGAGGCACAGCACCAGGAACCAGTGGAAGTACAGAGGGTGAAGGATTGCTACACCTCTCACCTTTTGTGGAGAGTTTCAACACCCTGATCTCCATGTTCTTCATATGGGGCAATTCTGCTGGCACCAGCGTCTCCATCAGCTCCTGCTTCTTCCCGTGTGTCCTGTGCCTGAGAGAAAATCAACATTAGCACAGAACTAGGATTGAGATCTCAGAAGCCCAAGATAGATTGGGCTGGAGGGACCCTAAAGCTCATCCTGTTCCATGGGCAGGGAAGGACACCTTCCTCTATCCCAGGCTGCTCCAAACCCCATCCAACCTGGCCTTGGACACTTCCAGGGATCCAGGGGCAGCCACAGCACTTCTGTGAGCAACCTGTGCCAGGGCCTCACCACCCCCAAAGCCAGGAATTCCTTCCCCATATCCCATCTAACTCCGCCCTCTGGCAGTTCCCCTTGTCCTGGCACTCCAGGCCCTTGTCCCCAGTCCCTCTCCAGCTCTCCTCGAGCCCCTTTAGGCACTGGAAGGGGCTCTGAGGTCTCCCTGGAGCCTTCACTTCTCCTGGTGAACACCCTGTTTTCCCAGCTTGGCTCCAGAGCAGAGGGGCTTCAGCCCCTGGAGCATCTCCCTGGTCTCCTCACTCAGCTCCAACAGCTCCACATCTTTCCCATGCAAGCACAGAGTGATTCAAGGCTACCCACGTCTCTCAGAAATAAAACACATGAGCCACATCAGCTTCATCTCTCAGCCCTAGGAGCAAAATCCTCCAACCCCAGAACACCCAGATTCTCATGGACAGCTAGGTTCTGGGATGCAGAGGGGACCTTGTTTTTCTGGAATGCCAAAGAAAGAGCCCTTGGAAACACCTGCAGTGAGGCCATTCCGACTCCTTCAGCCAGTGGAGGCTCTGGCCTCTCGCTCCGCTGGTACTCACAGATCTCCTCCTTGAGCTGCTCCACCTGCAACACAAAACACCTGCTTTGAGTTTTGGTGAACATTACATTTTCACATTTATTATTAATTTATTACTATTCCTTATCCTGAGGGATTGGTTGAGATCCCTTGGCTGCTCCAGCTACTGAGTGGCCTCAGACAAGGAGCAGCAAAAGTGGGACGGCTGCTCCAATCCATTAAAGGGTGATTTTCCTGAACTTACTTCACTTCCTGACCACACCCACATTGTGTCAGATTCCAACTGCTATTTCTGAGGACGCCTTTCAGTGTCTTCTATCCAGGGGATCAATGGAATTCCATTAGCAGCAGCAGCTCTTCAACCCACAGTCACAGCTCATCCCAGGCCAACTGCCCAGCCTGTTCCTCCCCTACTCTTCGTAACCCACAGACAAGAAAACCCCTTTCAGAACACAGAGCTGCTGTAGTTGGTAATAAGGCACATTTTCTACTACTATAAATTAAAAATTGGAGGGTTCCCAACTTCTGTGCCAACAGTTCAACCCCATTCCTAAGGAATAAAGGGAATTTGCTTTTAGCTTAACATATGACTGGAACTGATCTCAGTCTGGCTACATTTTTTCCTGTTCAGTGACCACCATATGTTACATATATCTGTATGTTTTTTGTCTATATAGACCTATATATATATATATATATA
>VWZS01004366.1:52449-77885 GCA_013397075.1 Rhabdornis inornatus
TAAATTTTAATATTATATTTCTACATTTTTATAAGCTATACATACATTTGTGTATCCATAATGACTGAAAGGAGCAATGTCCTACAGCAAGGAAAACATTATTTGGAATAAAAAATAAGAAAACAGAGGAATTTGAACTAAGTTATGTTATTTTGCAGCTCCAGAAAGAGACTGTGCTGTAAATACAACGTTTGAGGTGACAGACATGGAAAAACCAGCAACTTTTCTAAATGCAAGGAACAAAACTATAAAAAATTCTGTACTACAAAAAAATACGGTAAAATTCTGAACACCTCAAGTGGGAATAAATCCCATTCAAGATATTACCTGAAAATATTATTTGAAAAGTATCTCCTTAGAGATACTTCTATTAATTTAGCAATACTAATTTGATGTGAGAGAACTGCAAGACAGCCAAGAGCTCTCAGTTCTGGGATGGCAGAGGCAATTCCAGGCTCTCAAAGGTTGATCTAAAGGAATCAGAAGGTAAGAACAGCAGCAGATTTTGTGCCCAATAATACACTGTAATAGGAAGCAGACTCTTCTACCCCTTCCCTGCTGGCAACCTCAGTAAGGAATTATCTGGTCGGTAGGTCCTTAATTGTTCCTTAATTCTAGGTGGCATTTAGAGAATCCTGGCTGTATAACACCAAACATAATAGTACTGTAATAGTAATGTAAGTAATTCCATTAAGGGAACCCACAGAAAATAAGCAAATCAACCAATGGGGCTGAGTTAAAAACCAAAGGGGCTGAGAGGAATCAAAAATGAGCATAAATTTCAAATTTATTTCAAACCAGCTGATGGAGGTTTTAAGCTAAACTTAGGTAAACTGAACTCTTTAATCCAGTCCAGGGAAAGGCACATGTGTTCCTTACTCTGTTTACACACTTGAGTTGGGGTAAACAATGGCCAGGAACAGGGAGCTCATCCCTCTCCATGGGCACAGAAAAACGTGGCCCAAGGTCTTCAAGCCACCACTCAGTTGGAGTCACTCAAACTCTTCCTGCATGGAAGGAAGTTCCCAGAGCTGCATTCTCCCTATTTCCCAAATTTTACCGCTCCATGAACCATGACACAGCCAAACTGCAGCTCTGGAAAAACTGGGCACAGAACAGGGAGGGGAAAGGGGAAGGCAGGGCAGCTTTGGGAGCAGGGATGACAGCCAGCCCAGGATTGTTGGCTTGGCTTGGTGGACCCTTACCAGCTCCAGGAACGCTTTCCTCTCCAAGTCGAGCGTCCGGACGCGTGCCCGCAGCGCCATGATCTCCTTGTCCAGTCGGCTGTTGTGCTCCATGGCCCTCTGGAGCTCAGTCCTATCTGGAGACAGCAGCACTGGCAAAGTGGTCACTGGCTTGGCCCTGCCAGGCCCCGTCTGGCCCACATTCCAAGCACGGATTCCAGGCTGATCCCACACATGGGAAAGGTGGGAGGCAGCATGGACATGTCCCACATCCACTGGAAACACATCCTGCGTGCACATGGGAACACATCCCACATCCACTGGGAGCACATCCCACATCCATTGGAAATACATCCCACATCCACATGGTAACACATCTTTATAAAACACATCCACATGGGACACATCCATGTGGGAACACATCCCACCCACATCCATGCTGTTGGGGGTTGAATTGTTCCCTTTTCTTTCTGTGGAATTTTTTCTGTTGTTATGCTAAGTATTTGTGGCTACACCTTAGTAGCAATAGTTTTTCCCTCGCAGGGGGTGGGGGATAGGGGGAGACCGGAAAAGGAAAGGTGGGACAGGGGCCTGGGCTCTGGCTCTCGCTCTCTCGCTGGCTCGTGGGGTGGAAGGAAGACGGCCGGGGCTCCCACCTAGCATCTTCCCTGCCATCCCAACGCCGGGAGCCACGTTCCCTGCTGTCGGACATCGCACTGCTGCCTTCCCGCTTCATCCTACTACCTCAAGAGCACTCTGCCGAGCACCACGACTGACACCGTGAGGAGGGAGTCTCCCCTTCATCCCCCTCTCACACCTGGGCTGCTGCCGCCATCACTCCAGCCCCCTTCAGCTGCACGGGACTTGCCCTGCCCACACAGCACCAGTAACTGAGCGCAGAGAGAGAGGGCCTGTGGCCAGAGGGACTCCAACTGAGCTATACTGTTCTGTTCTGTTGTCAATCTTTATAGCTGTTGTTGTTTCTGCTGTTTGCCTTGTTAGATATATTAGTCAAGAACTGTTATTCCTATCCCTGTATCTTCTGCCTGAAAGCCTCTGATTTGCAACTATAATAATTAGAAGGGAGGGGGGTTGCATTCTCCATCTCAGAAAAAAGGGGCTCTTGCCTTTCTTTAGCAAATACCTGTCTTTCAAACCAAGACACATGCCCTCTCCCTCCCACAGTAAAGGTTCATGTCTCTGGAGATCCAGGTTCAACAGCAGTCTCTCCATCATTATTCCAGGAATTCAGTTTACCTCTGGATCATGGAGGTAAACGTCATTTAAATCACTCACCTCATCTAATATAGGTTTCACTTTCTCTTTGGAAAACCCCAACAGCCACATTTTGAATTTTCACTATAAAATTAAAATCCATCATTGCCACAAGCAGGAACACAATCCAAGCAAGGTATCCGTGTTGTCCACACATTAAAATTTAACGGAATGGCCACAACTGGAAAAATTGCGCACCAATTTTTCAATGGATCAATGAATAAATTAATCCAAACACCAATAAATTCAGATTCCCAATATTTCCAGGGCAGAAATAGGAAAAGGTGTTTGTATTAGGAGCACATGTTGAGGACATGCTTCTATCCCCCTGTCTCAGGAGAAAATTTTCCTTAGAGAAAAGCGAAGAAATATTTTTCCCTTTTCAGCTTAACACTGGGCACAGTAAATTTTAGTTTAAATTTGATCTCTGTTCAGGCAAAAAAAAACCAAATCTACTTTTTGGTTCCAATTTGGAAAAAGCAACAAATTCCTTTTGCAAACAAGCATCTGATATTGGATTTTCAGTTGTGTAATTTAAAATAAAAAGCAAAAAGCATCTTCACAGAACCATAGAATGGGTTGGGTTGGAAGGGGACCCTGAAGATCATCTCATTTCAACCCCATCTTCCACCAGAATGGAAATTTTACTCAAAAGCCTGTTGACCACTACACAAATTGATTATAAAATTATAATACAATGATAATTAAAAGGTTGACAAAAGGATAATAAAATTCCAGCTCTTTTCGTCTTGCAAAAATCCTGACCACCCCCAATTTTCCCAATTATTTCTCCTGTTTTTCCCCCTCAGCTGCCTTCAGGATTGACCACAGTGGTGATTCCACAAGTACAACAGTGTTGGGATGTGGCAGCCCAGTTCTGCTTTGGAAAAACCCCACAATATTCCTTAAGCACTTGATTAAATACCTTTAAAGCTTTTCCTCACCAAAATCCCACTAACTGGGCTCAAACTGGTCAGGAATTCTTCCCTCCAATGCCCACGAGTTATCACTGAACCAAAATAAGTTGTTTAAGGCGGTTATACTAAGGATGAGTGACCCTAGTTTAGGTTTTTAGTAGCAAATCAATTGATTCCCAGAGCAGTTGGCTCAGAGCTCGCCGGGAGGAGAAGCCTTGCAGAGATACAGAACAGGGAAGCCACTGGGATGTCATCACCCTCATTTTGCACACACAGCACACCAAACCCCAGAGAAAAAACAAGCATTAAACTCTTACTCACATTTTGTAAAGCCTTGTATTCATCTAACACCTCAGAAAGCACAGATTTCCCTGCAGACGCTGCAATCCACGGGAGTCCCAGGCTGGAGCCTGTCCATGCTCCAGAGAATCAGCACTGGAGCTGCCACATCACTCACCCCATCCCTGGAGACTATGGATCGATCCCCACCCAGTACAGGGATGAAAAGGCTGGGAATGATGGGGCTGGAGGCTGGAGAGGAGCTGCTGGGGCTGGAGAGGAGCTGCTGGGGCTGGAAAGAAATTCTCAGGTCCTGGTGCTGTGTGTGACCTCCAAGGGGAGCCTCAGGACCTGCAATGCTGCCCTAAACCTGCCCCAGGTAGTGGCAGTCTCCTGCAGGGAGTTGGTCCCTGCAAAGGCACATGGGGCTGTTCTCCAGTGACATTCTGCATCACACATTTCGGGACAATGCAAGGAATCCCCCAAAAGAGCATCCAGACACCTGTGTATCGCTGAGGACATTTTCCATGGATATTTCACTCCAAGAGCAGCTTTACCACATCTCCCTCCAGAAAACTGTTTACTTCTACAGTCAGAATTCATAAAAAAATCCTACTAATAAATAGCACTTCAGGGCTGGTCAACAGTTATTTCAAGAAGGAGGTGAAGGGAATATTCTCAGCAAGGACAATGTACCCAATCACTTCCCCACTGCTGCACTTTCTAAGGATCCTATGGAGGATCCTTATGTCCATCATCCCAAACTGTACCTGGAGAACCCTGGGATAAGAGGTCCAGCTCTGCTAACTAACCCTGTGCACATGGTAATTCAGCTACCCTGCTTCCAGACCAAGTCATCATTCCCTCTCCATCGACTCCCAGGGCAGAAGGCTCTCCCTAGGGATAGCAAGGAAATTCATCCAGACTGTGCAGCTGTATCACAGATGAGAGAAGTCCAGTCTCAGAATTAATGGATTTGTGACTGTTAACAACTGCATTCCCACCTCCTAGGGAGCAGGCTGACTTCTGGCACTGATTTTCCAACATTCCAAGCAGAGAGGACAGAGGACAGACTGCCTCCCCCCTCCCCAGGGCTAAGAGCAGGCTGGGAGTAGCCACCAGAGCAACACTTACCTGCTCCACTCTGCTCTTTACTTGGTGTATCCAGCCCCTCTGCCACTCTCTGGATATCTTCTTGGGACTCCACCAGCCTCTGTGGGGACTCTTCCAGATCTCCCACAACTCCTGCAGGCAATGCTGGCTCCCCCTCCAGCTCTTCCCTGTGGAACTGAAGTACAAGGGTTAATGTGGCAATGGAAATGAAGAACCCTGTGGTGATGTGACCAAGGCAGAGCTGTTTGTCACCCCCTCTACACTCGTGCCATTGGGAAAATGTGTATTTCCTCATCTCCAATGCCAGTTCTGGGACAAACCAAAGGCAGGAGATGCCCACCAGGCAGCCCTGCCCTGAAATGTGAGGTGTTCCCCAGCTCTCAATAGAAGGGATTATTTCCTGCCTAGGCTGGGCACAGACTGAGGATGAGGCTGTAAAGCTGTTTGAGCTCTGGGTTTTTTACTCTAAACTCAGCAAAAACACTTCTAACCTGCTTAAGGACAAACCTGAAATGAGGGAGACCAGAAGTGTGATGAGGAGCTGCTAAGGGAGTTGGAGGAGGCTCAGCCTGGAAAAAAGGAGGGTCAGGGAGGACCTGCTGGCTCTGCACAACTCCCTGACAGGAGGGGGCAGCCAGTTGGGGGTCAGGCTCTGTTCCCAGGAAACAAGGACAGGAGAAGAGGGAATGGTGTCAAGCTGTGCCAGGGGAGATTTAGATTGGATATTAGGGAAAATGTCTTCATGGAAAAGGTGGTCAGACATTGGAATGGGCTACCCCTAGAAGTGTTCAAAAACCCTGTGGATGTGGCACCTGGGGACATGGGTTAGCGGTGGCCCTAGCAGTGCTGGGGGAATGGCTGAACTTGATGACCTTGGAGGGCATTTCCAACCTTGGTGATTCTATGAATTCTCAACTATGAGCCAGCAGGAAAATGAGCATTTCCTTATTTCTGTCTCCCCAGGAAGCTGTGTACATTCCTGCTGCTGTAGGAATTCAGCTCCCAATGCCTGACAGGTGTGAGCAGAGCCAGCCTTGCACACAGAGATGTTCCTGAATAACAGCACCACGAGCACAGGGGCCATGTGTCCCTCAGGTACTGCCATGTGTTACTTGGCACTGCCATGTGTCCCTCAGGATCATGAGGGGGATTTTCAGTTCCAACATATCTTGACTAGAAGAGGTTTTGTTACCATGCCTTACACTTGACAGGAATGTTTCAACCAGAGTTATCCCAAACCCTTGTGAAAATCCCTCAGTTTTCCCAGCTCCTCCTGGGAGCTCTGTGGGTTCACTATGTTTTTAAAGACCTCTGATTTCCTGGGCCTGCCCACAAGAGCTCAAGAGCTCAGTTTTGCCCAAAGTTTTGGCACTGAGTGTGATTGGCTCATTCTGTCCGAGTAATGCTGGGAGACTCGGAATCATGGGATCATAGAAAGGCTTGGAATGGAAGAGACTTTAAAGCCCATCCCATTCCACCCCTGCCATGGGCAGAGACACCTTCCACTGTCCTAGGTTGCTCCAAGCTCCGTCCAACCTGGCCTTGGACACTGCCAGGGACGGAGCAGCCACAGCTGCTCTGGGCAGTCTGTGCCCCATCCTCACAGCCAAGAATTCCTCCCCCATTCCCCCCTTCCAGGCACTCCAGACCCTTTTCCAAAGTCCCTCTCCAGCTCTACTGGAGCCCCTTCAAGCACTGGAAGGGGCTTTAAGGTCTCTCTAGAGCCTTCTCCAGGTGGACACCTCCAACTCTCCCAGCCTGGCTCCCAAGGGGCTCCAGCCCTCAGAGCATCTCCATGGCTTCACTCCAACAGGTCCTTCCTGTTCTGGGGATCCCAGAGCTGGAGCAGCACTGCTGGGGGGGCTTCTTCCAAGAGGAGCAGAGTCATGATGCTGTTTGGCTTTGGGGTGCAAACACACACTCCTGCTCATGTCCAGCTTTTGATCCACAAGAACTCCCAAATCCATCCTGCAGGGCTGCTCTCCATTAATTCCTCCCCCAGCCTGTGCTCATTCTCAGATTGCCCCGACCCAGGCACAGGAACTTGAACTCCAGGAGCTTCCCTGGACCATTGCTCCACATCCCTCTTTTTTATGGAGTTACACATTCCTGCTCCACTGCATCTGCACTCAGGGGGTCTTAAGGCTCAGCACACTGGTTGCCATTGATATTTGGCACTTGAGAGAGTGAGTGAGGCAGCACATGCCATGAATCCAGAAGGCATTTCCCTACGGCTTTCTCAGCTGACCACACAGAGAGGCAGGTTTGTATCTCGCCTTTCTGCATTCCTGGGGATGCAATAAAACAATCCATTCTGCTTGAGCCATCTGGCTAAAAGCTGAATTCATCCCTGTACCAGACAGGAACGTGTCTGGCCCTTCATTCCAAGAGTGGAACAGGTCAGCTGGGAACAAACAAGGCCACACATTCCAGTAAACAGTAAGATGAGCAATTAACACCTAAACCTTTAGCACTAATGGTTCTGCAAAACAAGTGGGATGCTCCCAGAAACAATGGAGTGTTTAATCAACAGTTTCTGCTCCACAGGCACAGACAGCAATGACATCACTGGAGAGACTAATCAGTCCAGTCAGAGAGACTTTTCCAGGAAAACACATCTCCAATGTGTCCTTCAGCTGATTAAAAACACAGAAAGAGTGCCCAATGTAAGAAATGCGGAGATGCCACGGTTGATTGGAAACAACGAGCATTAGATTTGTAACAATTCCATGGAAGTGTTCGAGGCCAGGTTGGAGCAATCTGGTCTAGTGGAAGGTGTCCCTGGTCACTTCCAATCCAAACTGCTGTGTGATTCCATTCCTGTTAGGAGGAAGAAACAGAAAGGAACAAGAGAAAGAGCCCTGACCCCCTATTTGAGGTCTTGCTCCCTCCTCACTGCCTGAGACCTCAGGGACAAACAGCAGCTCCTGGAATCCCAGAGCATTCCTGGACTCTAGTTCCATGGAGACATGATCGTAAGTCAGGAGTAGGTGGAAACTGGTGGCCTTGGAACCATAGAATCAGAATATCCTAAGCTGAAAGGGACCCACAAGGATCATCCAGACCAACTCCTGACCCTACACAGACACCCCAGGAATCCCACCCTGTGCCTCAGAGCATTGCCCAAATGTTCCTGGAGTTCTGGCAGCCTTGGGGCCATGACCATTCCCTGGGGAGCCTGGTCAGTGCCCCACCACCCATTGTGGGAAGGACCTTTTCCTGATATCCAACCTAAACCTCCTTGGTACAGCTCCAGCTGCCCCCTCAGATCCTGGCCCTGCTCACAAAGAGCAGAGATCGGAGCTCCCTCTCAGGAGAAGCTGCAGCCCCAGTGAGCTTTCCCCTCAGCCTCCTCTGCTCCAGCTGAATCCAGACAAAGTCATTCTTACCCAGTGAAGACCCTTACACCAACCACATCACAAACTCCTCAACACAGTGTCACTACTGCGCTAGAGAAAGCAATGATAGCAACACAGACCTCCTTGGGGAAAAGAAGGCATTTTATTGGGAACGTGGTTCATATTTATAGGGTGTTTCGCTGAACTAAGACAAGACATTAGTTCATTGGATAATTGGGAAAACACCTCTGGGACAGCACTTCAGGACAGGTCTCCACAGTCAGCACCAGGTGTTAATCTATGTTATTAATTCCATTCTATTTTGACAAAACTATCGTCCTGGGAAAGAACTCCCTGCCGGAGCTGAACATGTTATCAGCTTGGGAAAGGATCTGAGAGAACCAGGAGAGACTTCAGCCTGGGAATGATTTCCCTGGCTGTAATTTTCCTAGGCCTCTAGCAGTGTGTCCACAACACAGGATTACAATTAATCCATTTCACTGTGCAGATGTGGGATCAAATCAAGTGCTAAGTGTGAGAACTAAGAAAGGCACTGACTTAGTATCCTGGAATCCCAGACTGGTTTGGTGTTGGAAAGGATCTTAAAGCTCATCCTATTCTATACCCAACCATAGGCAGGTACACCTTCCACTATCCCAGGCTGCTCCAAGCCCTGTCCAACCTGGCCTTGGACACTTCCAGGGATGGGACAGTCACAGCTTCTCTNTCCTCCCCCAGCCTGTGCTCATTCTCAGATTGCCCCGACCCAGGCACAGGAACTTGAACTCCAGGAGCTTCCCTGGACCATTGCTCCACATCCCTCTTTTTTATGGAGTTACACATTCCTGCTCCACTGCATCTGCACTCAGGGGGTCTTAAGGCTCAGCACACTGGTTGCCATTGATATTTGGCACTTGAGAGAGTGAGTGAGGCAGCACATGCCATGAATCCAGAAGGCATTTCCCTACGGCTTTCTCAGCTGACCACACAGAGAGGCAGGTTTGTATCTCGCCTTTCTGCATTCCTGGGGATGCAATAAAACAATCCATTCTGCTTGAGCCATCTGGCTAAAAGCTGAATTCATCCCTGTACCAGACAGGAACGTGTCTGGCCCTTCATTCCAAGAGTGGAACAGGTCAGCTGGGAACAAACAAGGCCACACATTCCAGTAAACAGTAAGATGAGCAATTAACACCTAAACCTTTAGCACTAATGGTTCTGCAAAACAAGTGGGATGCTCCCAGAAACAATGGAGTGTTTAATCAACAGTTTCTGCTCCACAGGCACAGACAGCAATGACATCACTGGAGAGACTAATCAGTCCAGTCAGAGAGACTTTTCCAGGAAAACACATCTCCAATGTGTCCTTCAGCTGATTAAAAACACAGAAAGAGTGCCCAATGTAAGAAATGCGGAGATGCCACGGTTGATTGGAAACAACGAGCATTAGATTTGTAACAATTCCATGGAAGTGTTCGAGGCCAGGTTGGAGCAATCTGGTCTAGTGGAAGGTGTCCCTGGTCACTTCCAATCCAAACTGCTGTGTGATTCCATTCCTGTTAGGAGGAAGAAACAGAAAGGAACAAGAGAAAGAGCCCTGACCCCCTATTTGAGGTCTTGCTCCCTCCTCACTGCCTGAGACCTCAGGGACAAACAGCAGCTCCTGGAATCCCAGAGCATTCCTGGACTCTAGTTCCATGGAGACATGATCGTAAGTCAGGAGTAGGTGGAAACTGGTGGCCTTGGAACCATAGAATCAGAATATCCTAAGCTGAAAGGGACCCACAAGGATCATCCAGACCAACTCCTGACCCTACACAGACACCCCAGGAATCCCACCCTGTGCCTCAGAGCATTGCCCAAATGTTCCTGGAGTTCTGGCAGCCTTGGGGCCATGACCATTCCCTGGGGAGCCTGGTCAGTGCCCCACCACCCATTGTGGGAAGGACCTTTTCCTGATATCCAACCTAAACCTCCTTGGTACAGCTCCAGCTGCCCCCTCAGATCCTGGCCCTGCTCACAAAGAGCAGAGATCGGAGCTCCCTCTCAGGAGAAGCTGCAGCCCCAGTGAGCTTTCCCCTCAGCCTCCTCTGCTCCAGCTGAATCCAGACAAAGTCATTCTTACCCAGTGAAGACCCTTACACCAACCACATCACAAACTCCTCAACACAGTGTCACTACTGCGCTAGAGAAAGCAATGATAGCAACACAGACCTCCTTGGGGAAAAGAAGGCATTTTATTGGGAACGTGGTTCATATTTATAGGGTGTTTCGCTGAACTAAGACAAGACATTAGTTCATTGGATAATTGGGAAAACACCTCTGGGACAGCACTTCAGGACAGGTCTCCACAG
This sequence comes from Rhabdornis inornatus, assembly GCA_013397075.1. Classification (NCBI taxonomy): domain Eukaryota; kingdom Metazoa; phylum Chordata; class Aves; order Passeriformes; family Rhabdornithidae; genus Rhabdornis; species Rhabdornis inornatus. The sequence continues at coordinate 62,910 of VWZS01004366.1, forward strand.
TCAGCACCAGGTGTTAATCTATGTTATTAATTCCATTCTATTTTGACAAAACTATCGTCCTGGGAAAGAACTCCCTGCCGGAGCTGAACATGTTATCAGCTTGGGAAAGGATCTGAGAGAACCAGGAGAGACTTCAGCCTGGGAATGATTTCCCTGGCTGTAATTTTCCTAGGCCTCTAGCAGTGTGTCCACAACACAGGATTACAATTAATCCATTTCACTGTGCAGATGTGGGATCAAATCAAGTGCTAAGTGTGAGAACTAAGAAAGGCACTGACTTAGTATCCTGGAATCCCAGACTGGTTTGGTGTTGGAAAGGATCTTAAAGCTCATCCTATTCTATACCCAACCATAGGCAGGTACACCTTCCACTATCCCAGGCTGCTCCAAGCCCTGTCCAACCTGGCCTTGGACACTTCCAGGGATGGGACAGTCACAGCTTCTCTGGGCAACCTGTGCCAAGGCCTCACCACCCTCAAAGCCAGGAATTCCTTCCCAATGTCCAATCTAGACATATTCTGTCAGTTTGAAACCATTCCCCCTTGTCCTGGCATTCCAGACTCTGTAAATACTCTCACTCCATCTTTCTTGTAGCTCCTTCAGTATTTTGGCCCCAAGACTCCACAGTGGCCTCAGAGACAGGAGAAACAATTTTCATTACAGAAATATCCCGAAGATATTCCTTTCCCACAGCTCTCAGGCAGCCAGAGCCATGGAGTAGGAGGTACCTGGAGCCCATCAATTATGCTGTGGGATTCCAGCTGCCGGGCTGCCACTTGCAGCTTTCCTAGCAGTGCCACCCGCTCCACCAGGAAATATGCGATCTGTTCACTGGCAGCACTGCAGGAGATCTGGGATAAACCTTCCTGCTCCAGCATCTCCTCCACCTCCTTCAGCTGGGTTTCTGCAAAGCAAGATAAGGCCTGGTGTAAGCAGAGGAGAAACAAAGGGCAGGGTTTCCTGGAGATCTGTCACAGCTCCTCTAAACATTCCTCACTGCAACAGCCCCATTTCTCCTGGAGCCCAACAGCTCGTCAAGTCCCTCCTGCTTCCCACTTCCCTCATTGCCTCCCATTCCCTGCTATCCCCTATCTCAGCCCTATTCCATCTCTCCCAAGGTTTCTCTTCACATACCCTTCCCTGCCTGCCAAGCATGTGATAGCAGCTGCCCCCCTCAGCAGAGTTCTCCCAACCTCAGCTCCTTCAACCCCAAGTACAGCTTGGTGGAAACTAAACACCAGATTAAACAGACACTGAGAGAACCAGAGAATTATTAAGATTGAAAAGACCTCCAAGAGCATGAGTTCTGACCCTCAGAACATCAAGTCCAACCTTGGAGAGAAAGCAAACAGATGGACCCAGAATCACAGATGTTTTCTTTGGCAGGAGACGCACAAAATACCAGATCACTCCTAGAGCGTATCACTATTTTCCCAAGGAATGTCTAGGAAAGAGGCAGATCTGAACACCTTTAAGAATTAATCTGCCAGTGCTTATGTTTATCCAAAAATTATAGCCAGGAAGACTCTGTACTGGGAAAAACTTCCAGACTCAAGGGTCTCTAAAGCAGAAAGGTGAGAACAAGACTTGCAGGAGTCAGTTTATGGCTGGGCACCCTGTATTTGTGCAACCAACAATTGTTAGAAAGACCCCCTGGTTGGTGTGGTTGGAATTTACCTGCCAGGAGAAAATGAGGAATCTTTGGTGTCTGGCATGACGAGGGCAACAACTCCTGTATTGGATCCAGCAGCCTGTGGAGCCAGGGGAGGACTTTTCAAACCCTCCCTATGTAATTCATATTAAAACCAAAACCAACAGACCAAATTTCTAGCCCAAACCACATTATAAAGGCTTCCAGGTGTTGTAAGATGGGAAATGCAGGGAGTTATATAGAGGTAGGAGGGATATTCACATTCTTTCCCTGCTCAGGGATCTAGAGTTGGACAGCAGAGGTTCAGCAGAGCAAATAGTCCTCAGACACAGGACATAGAGAGTCCTGGACAAGCCTGTCCCTCACTCACGCACTGATTTAACACAGGACCCAGCACAATCACATCCCGAGGCTCCAATCGATCCCATGTTTCCACTCCACGCTTCTCAGCCAGCTCCATCCAGTCCTGCGGATGGAAAACACCCTGCGGTTTCCCAGGCATCTTCCCCAGGGAGATAAAGCACAGCCTGGTCAATACAGGGTCAAACAGGGCTCCCCAGAAGCTTCCTGCTGCACCAGAGCAAACAAGGCAGTTTGCAGGATCAAAACTGATCCATGTGCCTTGTGAAGAACCCACAGATGACACTAAACTGAACTCCAACTTGCCTGGCAGCTTCCTCCCCCAGTTTTGCCAAATCCCAGCTAAAATGAACAGAAACTTCTCTGGTTTATGCCCAGGATGGGACCCCCCGTGCCCTGAACCACCTTCACTTGCCAGTGCTCCCCTTGTCCCCTGCAATGCAGGATGAAGTGGTATCATTTTAGATCCCAGACATATTCCAGAGGCTGGAGAGGAAAAAGGATTTGTGAGGATGAGGGGGGTCTGCTCACATAGCACATGTTACCTATGGGTAAACCCTCCTGATTCCTTACAAACCCCTTCCCTCCCACATCCAGTGTCTGGGATGGGCCAACCCCTGCCCCAGGCACTGTCACACAACAGCTCCACTGGCATCTCCCACATCTGCCCACATTTGTTTGTAAGCAAATTTTATATTAATATTTTTATTTTCTTACCCCAGGAATACTCTGAGAAACAGCAGCCAGCTCATCCCACCACAGCCCTACATCCTCCAGCCCTGCTGGGTGTGTTTAACCAGCCCTGCTGTTACAACAAACAAGCTCATACCATGACTGTTTTTTTCTTTTTATTCCATTCTAAACACATCCAGGCAGCTCCCTGAGCGCTGTGTTTCACTGCCATTCCAGCTGTTTTTCAGGAAGGCTTTTGGGAGCGCCATTGATCTGCCTTCCAACAACACCCGGCACATTCAGCGAGAGCATCAGAAACGGATCAGGAACTGCCTGGAGGGAAGGAAAAATGTTACTCTGGGCAGAGGTATCAGATGAGGTGACGCTCAGCTCAATGGCCCAGCATCAACCAGCCGTGGCTGCTCCCTGTAGGAACATGCAAGCCCAGGATGGCAGGAAGCAAATGTGTGAGCAGAGACTTACTTTTTATCTTCAGAAGCTGCTCAGTGTCAGTCACCAGCACTAACTATCCTCAGGGTCTAAAGGAAGGCTGGAGAGAGACTTTGGTCAAGGGCCTGGAGAGACAGGACAAGGGGGAATGGCTTCCCACTGACATAGAGCAGAGTTAGATGGGATACTGGGAAGAAATTCCTCCCTGTGAGGGTGGGGAGGCCCTGGCTCCGGCTGCCCAGGGCAGCTGTGGCTGCCCCTGGATCCCTGGAAGTCTCCAAGGCCAGGCTGGACAGGGCTTGGAGCAACCTGGGATAGTGGAAAGTGTCCCTACCCATGGTAGGGGGTGGAATGGGATGCGCTTTAAGATAGATTCCTTCCACGCAACCCATTCCATAATTCCATGATTTTATGAAACAGCTTTTAGCAGATCAAGTCTCTCCTGCTTCCTAACTGATCCCAGACCAAGCAGAGTTTCTGATCCATTTGTCTGCTGTTGGAAGAGGGAGTGTGCTCAGACCTGAGAGCCCACACAGGGGTCTCCAGGCTCCCTTCCCCAGCTCTCAGCTCAGGTGTATCAGCACAGATCCTGTCCTTCACCCTGCATAATTCACAGCTCAGGCCCCTCCTTTGTATCACCAGCTTCAATCAGCCACCGTCCCCAACTGCCCCTTCCCATTCTCCTTTCAGTGCTTCCAAAAGCTACCAACCACCACCCTGTCCTCTTGCCTTGCCCACATTTTTAACAATGCCAGCAGACCATGGTCTGTCTTTCCACAAGCCCCTTCTCCAGCCCAATCCACTGGATCATCCTATGCCTGCTGAGACACCCAGGTATCCTGCAAAAATAACAGGGAGAGCAAGACATGGAGCACAAATCCTATGGGGAGCAGCTGAGGGGGCTCAGTCTGGAGAAAAGAAGGCTCAGGGGGAACCTTCTGGCTCTGCACAGCTCCCTGACAGGAGGGGACAGCTGGGGGCATTGGGCTCTGCTCCTAGGGAACAGGTACAGGATGAGAGGAAACGGCCTCAAGATGTGCCAGGGGAGGTTCAGGTTGGATATTCATTGAAAGGCAAGTCAGGCACTAGCACAGCTGCCCAGAGAAGCAGTAGAGTTACCATCCCTGGCGTTGTTCAAAAAATGTGTGGATGTGGTGCACAGGGTGGACCTGACGGTGCTGGGGAATGGTTGGATTTGATGACCTTAGAGGGCTTTTCCAACCTCAACATTCCCATGATCCCAAGAACTCTGATGAAAAGCAGAGGCCTGTGGAATAGACACAAGGATGCAGCATAGAACCCTGCAGCAGGGACACATTAAACACCTGGAACAGACCAACAGCCTTTGGGATTTTGCAGCATCTCCAGCACAAGCACATCCAGCCACTCCATACTGGAGATGGCCAGGGGGATTATTTTATGGAGAGGCTGACCTAGAACCATGGAACCACAACATATCCTGAGCTGAAAGGGACCCAGAAGGATCATCCAGTCCAACCCGTGACCCCGCCCAGGACACCCCAACAATCCCACCCTATCCCCAGGAGCAGTGTCTAAACGCCCCTGGAGCTCAGGCAGCCTTAAGGCCAGGACCATGCCCTGGGAAGCCTGGGCAGTGCCCCATCACCCTCTGGGGGAGAACCTTTTCCTGACATCCAACCTGACCCTCCCTGGCACATCTCCAGCTGTTCCTTCATGTCCTTTCCCTGGTCCCAAAGAGCAGAGATTATATCCTCCTTCAGAAGAGCTGCAGCCTGGGATGAGCTCTCCCCTCAGCTTCCTCTGCTCCAGCTGAACAGGCCTGGATAAAAGGACCAGTCACTCAATAAAGTGCTCTACAAGGACCCAAAACATCTTGGTGCTGGCACCTCTCCCTGCAGGCTACAGCCCAGAGGGAGCAGGGCTTCCAGATTCTTAAATTATCCATGCACATCCCAGGATAGCAGCCAATGCCAGCAGTGAGTCAACAAAAAGTCCTGAACCTCAAAATCTGAGTGATAGCCCAAAAAATATCCCTCCAGAAACACTCTACAGCACCAAAGCCACACAACTCCGTCAGGAACAACACACTGGGAACAACTGGATGGCAACCAGCAAGCCCTCCTGGAGACACTGAGATCCACGGACAAGGATCTCGGCTTCCATTCCAGGGGTACTCATTGCTCAACAGCCTCAGGAATCCCTAAGAAATGGAGAAAGTCCAGAAGAGCAGAGCCACCAGGAAGAAATGACTGCATTCCAGCTTTGGGGACACTCTGTCTTTCTCCTGCCACCTTGTGGAAAGGGAGAGAACCAGGAACAGAATCTTCTGCCACAGCGAGATTCCCAGGAGCTCATTATTCATTTTAACCTTTGTAAGCAGCCTTTTCACCACAAACCAAGGCTTTAAGTGCCCAGAGACATCAAATTTTTAGGTGAATCCATCTTTGGAAAGTCACACCACCACATGTGCTCCCCGAAAACCCAAATGATGCTCAAAATTTCCCCCAAACTCCTGTATTTGCTGTCCCAAAGCCTGAATCACAAAGAAACTCTTTGTACCATCACCCCCAATTTTACCTTAGGACCAGGACAATACAGCTCACAAAACGAGTTAATGGTGATGTGGGCTATGAGCATCACTGAAAGTGCAACAGAAAACTGAAGAAAATCAAGAATTAAACCCAGCAAAAGTGACCCTAGAGTTTGAAAATAAATTATTTCAAGTTAAATAAGTGAAATAATTTGCTTAAACAAAATTAATGAAGCTCTGAGAGGCCCTGAGCAACTTGGTCTACTGGAAGGTGTCCCTGCCCATGGCTGGGAGTGGAATTGGATGAGTTTTAAGGTCTCTTCCAACCAAAACCATCCTGGAATTCCATGACAATGAGCACACCCAAGTTTTGAATCCCAGAACAAACAATTCCCGTCTGTCACACTGTTTCAAAAAATTGGGAGTTTGTGTAAACCAAAGCCAAGAGCAAATTCACTGACTTGGTGGGAGCGACAGATAATTTAGAGCTGTGTAAGGGTCGGTCCGAAGTTTCCCTTGTCTTTGCCTCCCGACTGTCGCAAGGAGACTTTGAGGACCCCCACCCAGACTGACTCTGAACAATGGCTTTCTGGCCTGACCCAGGTGGATGCTTGCCAAGGGACTGTTTGCAGGTGCTCGCTGTGCTTCATGGTACACCGCTCTCGAGCAGACGCTAGCTGGAGCAGCAGGTTCCGTACACCTGTTTCTTGGAGCAACCCTCACAATAGTCCATAAATCTTCCCACCTTTTGGCCAGAAGCCACTTGCCTTGGAAAAGAACAATAGTCCATAAATCTTCCCACCTTTTGGTCAGAAGCCACTCGCCTTGGAAAAGAACTATAAAAGAGCAACCCTCTGGAGAAGACCCTTGAGATCTCCCCACGGATGAAGACCCGTCTATTGGCTGGACCACGAGGACGTCCGTCTCATCTCATTGGTAGCTATCGTCCCATTCTCTCCCTCTTTTTCCCTCTATACTCTGTCTCCTATATCTCTCTCCTCTGTCGCAGCTGAGTTGTTGACATTCTTTAATGGAAATGCATTGCTATCGTTGGCATTTTTAATAGAATTGCACTGCTATCATTGGCATTTTTAATGGAATTGCATTGCTATCGTTGAATAAACTGATTTTGTCCCCTGCATTTTGCCTGTTTGCACCTCTGAGATCGAACGAACCATCACGACCCCCGCTCTGTATTAATAGCAGATCGTGACAAGCTGGAAACCAAAGAGCACCATCAATTCTGGTCTTCAAACAGCCTCTGGAAAATGCTTCGTGCAACAACAGAGCTACATGGAGAACCTACCAAACTCCCTGAATAAAGACAGTAAAAGCAGGCAAGGACCACTAAATCAATTACAAATCTGTTTGAACACCTCACTAACATTTTTAGCAACTTCTCAAACAACAAACCACTGAAAACTCCCTGAGAGCTCCCTGAGAACTCCCCAAAAACGCTGCTCAGCTCTCCAAGTAGCTTTCCAGACCCAAACACCTGCCAATGCATTCCTGGGGCCCACATTCTGGAGGGAAGGGATTACCCTGCTGCAGGTGTAGCTGTGCCAGCTCCAACCTGAGCTGCTCATTTTCCTTCTCATATTCAGAAGCAATGGCTTCCCTCTCTTCCGTCAGAGTACGGACATGGCCCACGTAGCTTTCCACCTGGAATAAAGAAAAGCTGGTTATTCCCATGTCTGCTGGCGCCTCCAGTGAGGCAGCAGCACAAAAAGTTCTCCACCCCATCATGTTTACAGGATAACTTCAAATGTTTGCAGGACAATATGTCTTATGCCTTTGGAACACCTGGGAATGGTAAAACCTTAACTGGGAGGTCAGGAGGTCATGCAGCTATGAGGGTGCAGGGATGTGGGGAGCTGCTGGGCTCACCAGGTGCTTCTTGATGCCCAGTATGAGGAATGGGGACATAAACCCCAAGTTCCTGAGGGAAGCAGTGTGGCAATGACACACCTGAACCTGCTGCTTCACACAGGGGGAATCAGAGGATATAGGCTTGGGAGGGTTAACCCTGGCTATATGCCAGAACCACTGAGGTTGGAAAAGGGTCCCAAGTTCCCAACCTGTGACAAAACTCTATCTTGTCACCAGACCAGAGCACTGAGTGCCACGTCCAATAGTTCTTTGAAAACCTCCAGGGATGAGGACCCCCTCACTGCCCTGGGCAGCCCCTACCAATGCCTGACCACTTTTTCAGTGAAGAAATGTCTCCTCATGTCTAACCTGAGCCTCCCCTGGCCCAGCCTGAGGCCGTTCCCTCTCCTCCTGTCCCTGCTGCCTGGGAGCAGAGCCCGGCCCCCCCGGCTGTCCCCTCCTGTCAGGGAGTTGTGCAGAGCCACAAGGGCCCCCCGAACCTCCTTTTCTCCAGGATGAACCTTTTCCCAGCTCTCTCAGCCGCTCCTGGTGCTCAAACCCCTTCCTTCTCCAGCTCCGTTCCCTTCCCAGGAGAAGCCCCAGCCGGGCCCGCTCTCCGGCCTTACGTCTCTCATGTCCTGGGCCCGCCGCCGCTCCAGCTCGCCCAGCCGGGTCTCCGCTCGCCGCAGAAGCCGCCAGGCCAGACCCAGCTGCTCCTCGGCCGGGGCGGCGGGGTCGGCGCCCTCCGCCCGCAGCCAGCGCCGGATGGTGTCCGCCGGCACCGGGGACTCCGCCTGCGGGGCAGCGAGAGGAGCCGTGAGAGACGGGGGGGCCGCGGGTATCCCGAGCCCCCCGGGCCGCTCCTGGGGGTACAACCGACCCCCCGAAATAGCCCCGAGCCGGCCGGTGCCGGGGGTACAACCAATACCCTGAACACCCCCCGGGCTGGTCCCGGGGGTACAACCGGCCCCCCGGGCGGGTCCCGGACACCCACCGGGGCGGCAGCGACAGGGTCCATGCAGCGGGACAGACCCTGGCGCCATAGCAACAGGCCACGCCCCATCAGCAATGTCGTGAATGGGCACGTGAGGCCACGCCCCAGTCACATCACGTGTGCTGGGAGGCCGCGCCTCCGCCACGCCCCCTCCTCCCTCCGTGACGCCCCCTGGCGGCCGACAGCGGGCACAGCTGTGAATATTCTTACTCCCAATTCCAATTCCAGTTCCAACCCCTGGGTCACCAAAAGGGGCCAAAAGTCTTCCTGATTTTCTTCTAAACCCCAAGTGAATCTGATGGAGCTAAAGGGGAAGAGGGCAAGTACATGGAGCCAAGCCTAGAGAAGAGAACGCTTTAGGGAGACCTTAGAGACCACGCCAGTTCCTACAAGGGTCCCCAAGAGAGTTGGAGACGGACATTGGACAAGGACATGGAGTGACAGGACAAGGGGGGAATGGCTTCCCACTGCCAGAGGGCACAGTTAGATGGGATATTGGGAAAAAATTATTCCCCATGAGGGGGGAGGCCCTGGCACGAGTTGTCCAGAGCAGCTGTGACTACCCCATCCCTGGAAGTGTTCCAGGATAGGTTGGACAGGGCTTGGAGCAACTTCGGCTAGTGGGAGGAGCTTTAAAGCCCCTTGAAACTGAAAGATGACTCCATGAGACTAAGGAATTGAAGAGCTAAGTAGATCCATACTGCAGAACCAATTCACTGGCTGAAGACACTACACAAAGCGATGGCAGAAAAAAGGGAAGACCAGGACATGGAGAAGGGGGACATGGCAGAGTCCAGTGAGGACCTTACACTGAGCCCTCTGGGATCCTCAGAAAGCAATGAACAGATACTGGACTTGCAGGAGCCACTTCCGACATAGGTAACAACTGCCATTCCCAGAGTGTTGGTGCCCAAACACTGACAGGGTGGGAGCACTTGTGGGCTTGGTTTAACCTCCTGCATGGAACAGGTGCATCCCTGATATGGGATCCAGATGCTGTGGCCCAGTTTGAGCTTAGTTTAAGCTTTGAGCTTATGGCACTTCACAAACAGGGGCAGACACAATGCTGGAAGCCCACAGTGTGATCCCAAGTCCAATGAAACCCCAAGATTCCCTGGGCCCACTGCCCCAGTCTGCTCCTCAAAAAGCTCAGATTATTCCTGTTTTTCCCAACCAACTCTGAGAAATTCCAAGGCACTCTGAAGACAGCATTGGTGGCATTTCTCCCACCCCTTGTCCCAACACTCCTGCAAGGGCATGTTCAACTTATGCAAGTTTTTCTATTCTCATCCCTGCTGGCCTATCCCCACTGTCTACAGAGGCTCCAAACTAACACAAGGGAAATCCCAGACTCAATTACATACTGGGAGATGAAGACAGGCAATTCTTGGAGCTTATTCACCTTCTTTATCAGTTCTGGCCACAAAGGAGTTGTGAGTTCCATCTCCTGACCCAGTTACCAGCTGGATCTCTCTCCTCCTGACCAACCTGGACTTCTCCCATCACTGATGGGATCCACCGACCCCATCCTCATGCACTTTTCTTGCTCTTCTAGCTTTTTTTCCCTTGTTTGCTGAGCACCCCTCACTTTTAGAGGATTGGTGTTATTAAAAAATCAGTGCTGCCTCCTGAACACTCCGTGGTTTTACCCAGAGCAGAGTCTTGCCTCTGGAAATGTTTCCAGCTTTCCCATGTGCTGTTGTCCTTATTTCCAGGATCCCAGTGAATTTATTTTGAGGACAGCCCATGAGCAGACACACAATGGACAGCAGGAGAGCTGCTGTTAAGTTTCTTGCAGACATGAGGAACACACACTTTGAAGTTGGTAACCGTTGGAAGAGGGTTTAGATAAAACCAACATTCCAGTTCTAAATCCACACAGCCAAGAGGAAGCTTACCCTTCCAGGGTCAATCACTGCCACCCCTTCTGCAGTCAGAGAATCATGGAATCACTAAGCCTGGTAAAGCCCTCCAAGATCATTGACTCCAACCATTCCCCCAGCACTGCCATGTTTACCCTAAACCCTGTTCCCAAGTACCACATCCACACCTTTTTTTGAACACTTCAAGGGATGGTGACTCCACCACTGCCCTGGGCAGCCTGTGCCAATACTTGAACACCTTTCCATGACACTTTTCCCAATATCCGACCTTGAACCTTCCCTGGCACAGCATGAGGCTGTTTCCTCATCCTGTTCTTCGTTCCCTGAGAGCAGAGCACAACCCCTCCTGGCTGTCCCCTCCTCTCAGGGAGTTGTGCAGAGCTAGAAGGTCCCACTGAGCCTCCTTTTCTTCAGGCTGAGCCCCTTTCCCAGCTCCCTCAGCCACTCCTGGTGCCCCAGATCCTTCCCCAGCTCCATTCCCTTTCCAGGACACCACCCTCCTCAGTGCCCATTCCCCTTCTTCAACCCTGGCCTCAAGCTTGGATGCATCCTCTGTGGTCTGTGCCAAACGTGCCCTTGCCTCTGTTTACAGAGCTCTGCAGTGACACTTGAGTCTTGTTTGGTGAGAGCTGCCCAAACACTGCCTTGGAAAACTTCCTGGTGCAAACAGAATATGAAGCAAAGCAACCTTCAAATACCTGGGATGGAAGGAAAACCTTCGAAACAGATGCTTTAGGGATGCTGCTGCAGCACCTGAAATGTAGGAACATAGGGTCTCTCCTGGCACAAGAGCTGCTCCCCCAAAGTCGCTGTCACCTCATTCTCCTTTTTGCTACTCTGGTTTCACTCAACATCCACTCTCAACATCAGATGATTCCCCACTCCAGTCATAAAACCAGCACATCTTTCCTGTGAAGCCCTGTTCCCTCCTCCAGCCATTCTAAAATAAACTTCAAAGAGGGAGATTCAAGAAATTCTTTATATACAGAGACCTTAATAATTTCTCATCTTCCCAGCCCACAGGACAGAAACAAGCTCCTTTCTTCCTTTAGACACCAGGACAAATATCCTTTAGAATGGTTTCACTTCCATGTATTTCTCCTTTACAAAGCTGCAATAGCCATGGCCAAGCTGTATAAAAGTGACAGAGTGTTGGACAGCCCTCCTTAGTGCTCCGTGGGGATTGCTTTATTTCCCTGGACAGGCAATCACTCCGGTCCCACTCCCTCTGCAGCACAATTCTCTCTTTTCCTCCGAGCTGCTCCTCAGCCTTTTCTCTCTATGAAGGCCGTGTGCTGGCCCTGGAGGTAACTCACAATCTTCTCCTCTATTTCTATGCCTTGTGCTACTTCCTCGTCGGACAGGGATAAAGGAGTCTGTGAGTCCCTGGTGACAATGATGACAGAGGTTCTCCGGGATTCCAGGACATTGGCCACCACCACCTGGTGCCGGTATTTCTCCAGAGCCTGCAGAGATTTATCCAGGAGGATCTGGGGATCTGTCTCCAGTTTGAAGGAAATCACAAATGCCTCAGGGGCCCAGTCTCTGACCAGGGGTGACAGCATCTTTGGCACCATCTTCATTGTGATCTGCAGTGGGGAAAGATAAAAAGAAAAAATCAGTAAAAACATTACAGGGAGTTTTAATAAGAGATGGGATGGGAAAGAGGGAAATTCCAGCTTTGTTTTATATTCCATTTATACCAGGAAGTTTTTCAAAGCAGTGTTTGGGTAGCTCTCACCAAACAAGGTTCAAATGACACTAAATTTAAATTAAATGATCCATGTGGTGCTCACAATCAGGATGTTCTGAGGCTGGGCATTCCCAGAGCTAACCATACTGCGGGAATATAAACATGAGGAGAGAAGATTTAAGAAAGCATTACAACTGCCCGAATCTGAGTTTTCAGCTCTCCAGAATCCAGGTAGTTTATCCCATCTTCACCCTTCCTTCTATCAACTCCTTAACATGCATAAGGCATAAAAGTGCTAAAGCATGAAGAAAAACAGTTGGACACTGTTCTCCAGCTTCCCAGCCTCTGGACCTATCACTGGGAATCAGGCCAGGTCTCATCTTTCCAATGGTAACAATAAAGAATGAAGCCCAGCAACTTCTTAAAAAGCAATTAATTAAATAAATTTGGTATTTTTTTATGTAAAGAATTCCAGAGCCACCTGTTCCCATTGCTGAGAGGGACCTCCGTGCTGCAGTGTTATTCATACAAGCAAGATGGATCCCAGAGTCATGGAATGGTGTGGGGTGGGAAGGGACCCTAAATCCCATCTCATTCCAGCCCCTGCCATGGGCAGGGACACCTTCCTCTATCCCAGGTTGCTCCAAGCCCTGTCTAACCTGGCCTTGGACACTCACAGGGATGTGGCAGCCACAGCTTCTCTGGGCAACCTGAGCCAGGGCCTCAGCACCCTCACAGGGAAGAATTTCTTCCCAATATCCAATCTAAATCTATTCTGTCAGTTTGCAATCATTCCCCCTCCTCCTAGCACTCCAGGCCCTTCTCCAAAGCCTCTCTCCAGACAAAAGGTAGCAACTCAAGTACTCCAGGAGCTATTCTGGTGCACTTCAGCTCTCTGAGACCCACCCTCTCCTCATCTCCATGGAAGCACAGGCAACTTTAAAGGACAGTGCCAGAAGAGCAGTAGGCACCTCAGGGGCCCCTCTTCATGTGTGTGGTAGTTTGACCTGGGGAGGAAAAAACTCAAAGAGAAGTTTTCTCTATTAGTACTCCCCTGGGAGTTGATAGTGATCAATTGGAGGCTGCTTTGGTTATTGACAGCGTGAAGAACCAATTGAAGAAAGTTAGTTCGCTCCGTGAACGCACATTTTGAAGGAAGTAATCCGGAACTGAGCCCACTTGGCTTTTCCGGCAGCAGTGCAGGTAACAGGGCCCTGGCCTGGCTCCACTGCAGGCCTGTGGGCCTGGCAGGGGGCCGGGCTGGGCCCCCTGTCTGGGGAGCTGGCATGTCCTGGCAGAGAGAGAGAGAGGGGGGGTGGCCATGGACAGTGACCAGAGAGACTCAAACTAATATAAAAATCCCAGCCGCTTCCCCCCCCTTCCCCAGCGTGGCTGGTTTCTGAGATCCTGGCAAAGCTCCAGCACTGTGGCCTTGGTTTTTTTTTCTTTTCCCTGTGCAAAAATCTTAACTCTTTTAATGTTCAGATGAGACTTGCGGACTTTTTCAATCCTCCCTGGAGTGAAAAGGAAAAAGGAGATACTCTGAAGTCAGTGAAGCAAAAGCTAAGTCTTAAGTTTTTTAGATGGAAGGAGAATGAGGAGATGCTGTGAAAATGGCTGAAAATCCTTTTGTAAGATTGTAGGGATGAACTGATGTACTGAATATTCCTATAAACCATGGAGAAAGACATGGGGGGGTTGGAAACGTTCCATTTGATAAATCATTTGACCAAAAGCACCTGTGTTGAGAATCTGTTGTCCCGAGGAAAGAAGGGGAGTCTCGGTTTTCAGAGAATGAAGCATGAACAGAGAGAAAAGAGATGAAGAGAACCTTTGCTTTGGAACATTTCATTCTTAAAAGTAATACCCCATGTATTTTGACCATTGACCCACAAGTACAGCTTTGGGAAGGCTGTGGAGTTGGGAGGAGTGCCACAACTGCAGATACCGGGCGGATGCAGAATCGTGAAAATGAAACCACGAGAAGACTGTTTTCTACTTTCTTGTGGAAAAAATCCCTATAGCCTAACAAGAGGAAGCTTCTCACTCCAAAGTGAACGGAAGAAGAGACTGTTTGAGCTGGGAATTAATTGAAGCAGTTTCTTGTATGTTTGTTTCGTTGTTATGAAGGTTGAGAAAGGGAAGGAAAGAGTGGTCTGACAATCTTATTCTGAATTTTTTTTCCCTTTGGGTAGTTAATAAATTTCTTTTTATACCCTCTTAAGTTTTAGGCCTGCCTTGCTTCTACTCCTGGTTCTGTCTCACAACAGAAAATGAGTATATTTTAATCAGCAAATCAAAACCATGACAATGTGCCACACCACAACTGCAGACATGTTGAAGCTGCTCCATATCAGACAGAGCAGCACTGACCTCCCTGCAGATAACCAATGGCACCACTCACCCTTCAGCCCACCCTAAAAATAAACCTAGATCAAAGGAGAGCAGGGCTGATCCTGCCCTACCCTCTTATCTGGGCCCCTCAGTGCAAGATAAGAATAAAACAATGCAACTTCAGGATTTACGCAGGGTTCTGTCCCTGTGGGATCTCATCCTCCCATTCCCTCTGACAATACACACAAGCGGCTGTTTTGCAGCTTTCCCAGGTTTTATCCACAGCCAGTTCTTAGGAGAAGGGCCCTGGAAGCAAGGAGGGGATGGCTGAGGGGGGTGGCAGAGGGGGCCACGCCCAGATGCCCAGGGGCGCCTCACCTGCAGGGGCCCCTCCGAGGACTGGATCTTATGCTCTGGCATCTCGGAGACTGGGATGTAGAAATCCGACACGGCGGCTGACAGGTAGAACATGACACTGGAGCCTGTGGGAACATGACTGCTGTCCCCCACTGCCATGGCCTGTCCCTGTCACCCAGAGCCAGATGAGCTGCCACCCAC
>VWZS01004366.1:77923-121550 GCA_013397075.1 Rhabdornis inornatus
AGACCAGGGCCCCCCTTAGGGATGCCCAAGCACAATCCTGAGCAGGGCAGCACTGAACCCACCCCACGGTCCCCTAGACACACTGTTCTCCACTGGGGTCTGTCTTGTCCCCTCCTCATAAGCCCCAACAGCCTCCAGGGACAGTCCAGACCCTCACGCAGGGGTGTAAGAGCCCTCCAAGCAAGGGGGCCCTCTTGTTCCCTCATGCCAGAGCCCCACAGGCCTCAGGATCACCTCATACCTGGGCCCTGGAGCCATCGTGAGGAGGTTCTACCCCATGCCGGGAACCCCTGGACCTTTCTCCCACAACCATTACACCCCCTCGTTCTAGGTCTGCCTGTCCCCTCACACTGGAGACACCCATGAGAGCCTCAACCTTTCTCATCCTGAAGCTTCGCACAGGACCACCCCGTTCCCTCATTCCTGGGCTCCCTCACACTGGAGACCTCCCTGGGGGCTTCTTGCCTTGTGCCCTACGAACCGATGGCCACCCCGCCCCCATTCCTGGGTCCCCACGGTTCCCCCCGTCCCCTCACGCCCGGGCTCCCCTCGTACCGAGGGGCGCCAGGGCTCGGGCGGCCGCGCGCAGTAGCGCCAGGTACTCAACGAGGCCGGTGAACTCGATGGCGAGCAGCGCGCCCGCCTCGGTGGCGCGTTGGTACTCGCGGAGGGCGGGCAGCAACGCGGGCAGCGCGGCGGGGGCGGCGGCCACGCCGGGCGGCGGCCCCGGGGTGAGGCGGAGCGCATCGAGCAGCGCGGGCCCGTGCGGCGGCAGGGCGCGGGCCCAGGGGAAGACGGAACGGGCGCGGTGCAGGAAGCACACGCCGTACCCCGCCCGCACGAGTTGCTCGGCCGAGGCGGCCCCGCGCCGACCGCTACTGAAGTTCTCCAGGAAGCGCACGGCGCGAGCCTCCAGGGGCACCTGCGTCCCTCCCGACGTCACCAGCGCCACGCGCCGCCCGCGTGCCGCCTGCGCCGCCGCCCAAGCCCGCACCCGGTCCTCGGTCGCCGCTACATCCATGTCGTTGTCCTTGCCTTCGTCCTTCTCTTCCTTGATCGCCGCTGCCGCCATGACCAGCCCGCACGGCCCGCCGGAAATCACATGCCGCCTTCCCCGTCCCGGAAGTGTTGTCTCGGCAACGGAACGCCAGCACCGTCGTTAGTGTTTGTCGGAAGTGACGGATTTCGTCTCGACGGAAGTGTCACCCCGGCAACCGGGGACGCGTCGAAGGTTCAGGGCCGGCCATGGCGGGGCTGCCGGGTTGCGAGCTGTGTAGGGCCCGAAAGGCCCCGCTGCGCTGCCTCGGCTGCCGTCTCACCTACTACTGGTGAGAGACCCCGGGGTGAGGCCCAGGGGGCAGAGTGAGGCCTGGGGCACAGGGACAGGGCAGGAGTCAGGGATTAGCTCCAGATGAAGCACAGGCAGGAGGCTTGGGATGAGGACTGGTATTCAGGATGAGGCCCAGGAAAGAGGCAGGAACAGACTTGAGAGATAGGACGAGAGGCAGGGCTTATCCCACAAAAAGGCTCAGGACATGAGGCCTAGGATGAGGCACAGGGCATGGGAAGAAGGCCCAGGGTGAGGCCCGGGAAGCAGGAACCAGCCAGGATGAGGCTTAGGACACGTGGAGAAGGCCCAGGATGAAACGTAGGAGGCAGGAACAAACCCAGAACAAGGACAGAGAGACAGGGACAAAGCCTGGGGTGTGGTCTGGGACACAGGCAAGAGGCAAGGATTATCCCTGCGATGAGGCTCACTACACAGGGACAAGCCTCACAAAGCCCAGGACACAGAGATGAGATCTGGGACAAAGCTCAGCAGGCAGGGATGGGCTCGGGAGGCAGGGACCAGACACAGGATGGAGCCTGGGACCCTGGAGAGGGCCCAGGCTGGAGCTCAGCCAGCAGGGCAGCAGGAACTGGAGCAGGCACACTCACCTGGAATGCTCCTGCTGCCTTCCAGCAGCTCCTGCATCAGGCAGGGAGCAGAGCTGGGATCTCTGGAGTGTCACACAAACATCCTTCACATTCCCTCAGAGCAGTTACTGAGTTCCAGAGCGTTCCCTGTTCCCACAGTGACCTGGGGTGGGTTGGTTTGTGGTTTTTGTTTTTCCAGAGTTGGAATTCAGGGATTTGTTCAAACACAGCTGTATCAGGAGTTCAGGGAGTGATTTAAATAAGGATTTTAACTCAGAGAACTGTGGGGATGTGGCAGGACAGTGCTGTGAAATGGAAGCATTTGGAAATATCATGTATTGGGCACCCTGTAGGCAGCCCAGGGGCTCTGGGAATTGTTGTGGAGAAAGTCCTGGAAGACATCAGAGAATAATCTTCCCTTACATAATATCCCAGAAAATACCAGTATCCTTTTCCCCTCCTTTTGCCAGTGATATCTCCCACCAGAGAACTGACTGGATCAGCATCCACGGCCGTATCTGCCACCTGCTCATCCCAGTCCTTGGGCCCCAGCCCTGTCGTCATTCTGAAAAAGACAGAAAACATGGCAAAGAGCAGCTGCTGAGGAGGCAGGTGGGTGCCAGAGGAAAAAGCACAACTTCAAAGTGCTTCCAGGGAAGGAATTCCAGCTCCTCTCCATACGCTGGGTGTACATGGTGGGACACACCAGGGGCAGACTGGGCTCACCTGGAATTTTGTGCCACACAGGAGTCTCCAAAGCAGCCTGGGCTGTCACTGCCCAATTCCTATAAAACTGAAAGGAACTTCTTGCCTAAAACCAAGCAGGGCTTTTGCCTTCACAGGACCCACCCCTTTAGAATTCCTCCCTCTGGATACTCCCAAGGAAGAGGATGGCACCTTCTTGGTTGATTTGGGACTTGGTTGTAGAGGTTTGTGAGTTGGTTTTTTTAAACAAAAATAAGGGGAGTGGGAGCATCCTCTCTGTCATTCCTGACCCTCCAGCATTTTCCACAGTGTTTACTTAGTGTTCTGAGCTTCCTCAGGCAGCAGCAAGCCTGGATTTTCTACCTAGCCAGGGGGTTGGTCCATTGTCCTGGTTAGTCCAGGATCCAGATGAGATTTGCTTCTTCCAGGCCATCTGACGGGAGGGTATCCCCTTTCCCAGAGCAAAGGGGAAAAGAAACCAAGTCCCCTCCATTGTTTTCCTGGCCAGCTTGGAACACCCTTTCCCACTAAGTGTAGCCTTTTATCTCCATCAGGCCTCAGGGACGTGCAGATGTGCAGCTCCTTTCCAGCCCCAGTGGTCTGAAACTCTTCCTGTTTATGGAGCAGCAGGAACTGCTGTTCTACATTGTTGCTAAAATAACCCACCCAGGTGCATCTGCTCCTGAAAATCCTCCCTATGGAAATAAGTTTTCCCTCTATAATAACTCTCAGACACAGAATAATGGGGCAGCACACAGTGGGCTTGGAACAATCCAATGGTGCCACTGAGAAGAACATCCCTAATCTTTCGAATTTTACATGAATTATTATTTTTCAGGTGTTTCTGGTCCAACTGTTTCTGGCTTTGGGGACCAGCTCAGTGCTGTCACATTTCTTAGGAGCTTCCAGAAAGATGAAGTCCAAAGGCAAAAGTCCTGCTTGGTGAGAGCTCGTGACAGGCTTTAGGCAGCAGATTCCTTTTGGTTTTACAGGACTTGGGCAATGACATCACAGGCTGGTTTGGAAACTCCTGTCTGGCTGAAAATCCCAGGTGAGACTGTTGAGCAAAGTCCACAGAAGGTGTGTCAGGCCAGTGTGTCCCAAAGGGAAAATGCAAAACTTCCTTAGTTCCAGGTTCTGTTTAAATTGTTCTTTATAAAACCTGCAGGGAAAGTTAAAATGGGTGTCATAGGGGTGTGGCAGGATTTTGCATCCAGAAGTGCTTGAAGCTGTTCCAAGAAACTCCCCTGCTATTGAACACTGATGTTGACACTGATTACATCACTGACTTTATTGCAACCAAAATTATCCACATACATTCCAACAGGCCACGTGGCTGCCAGCTGAGGGAAGTGCTCCTTCATTAGCTGGAAGTTAATCTGCTGGTTTAATTAGGTGAAGGGAAAGACAGCAGGAAGATAGGGCTGGTGGAGAGAAAGTCACTCTTGATTGGGGTTCACACTGGCTTAGCAAACAGCCGCCTGGAGCTGGAGCCTGGGCTGAGAATGGCTCAACTGGCAAGGCAGGGAGAGAAGACTGGGGTTTTTTTGAAGTGGAGATTTTTGTAAGCTCTTTAACAACCCTTAACATCATCTGTTCTTTGACCTTTGTCTCCAGCTTATTTAAATAAAATAGATTTTGAGAACAGTCAGTGCTGGGACACTTTGCTTTCCTTCTCTCCAAAGAAAGGAGTGAGACCGTGGAAATCCCTCAGTTACCTGCTGGCTTTCCCAGTAAGAGGGAAGGTTCCTTTGTGTCCAGCAGGATTTGGAGCAGCCAGGTTGGGCCTGGGCTGGATCAGAGGTGTTGGGAGAGGGGGAGATTATTTAATGCCTTGTCTCACTGGCTGCATCACATTCATATTCCAGATCCAACAAAAGTGCTTAAAAAGTTCTTCCCTGAGGGTGGGGAGGCCCTGGCACAGGTTGTCCAGGGAAGCTGTGGTTGCCCTGTCCCTGAAGGTGTCCAAAGCCAGGTAGGACAGGGCTTGGAGCAACCTGGGATAGTGGAAGGTGTCCCTGCCTATGGCAGGGGGTGGAATGAGATGAGCCTTAGGGTTCCTATGCAAAAAAGGCCTTTGGAGTTGAGGGAAAAGCTCTGCAGTCTCATAGTAGCCAGAGAAAAAACCTTCTCCCCAAAGCCTACTTTGGGTTTGCTGCTTTTTGAACATTTCTGCTGTACTTCACCCACTCCTGCCCTGTGTTTGTTTAGAGAACACAGAGCTCCAGCCTCAGCCAGGACACAGGGAAGCCTAGGCACATCCAAATGCCCTGTGGCTCAAGGAGCAGGGAGCTGGGAGCCAGGAGGTTTTATGAGTTTCATTCCTTGTCTGTGCTCCAAAGCTTCATTGATAGAAATCTGCTTCTGTCAACATAGCCAGGGGGGTGCCTGCAGACAGCACCTCCAAACTGACAGAACTCCAAGTTTCTGTTTGGAGAAGAGCCTCACCTGCCTGCGTGATGTCAGCTCCCCACAGCTCCTGGGCATGGGAAAAGATCCAGCCCAGCCAGCCCCAGCACTGCTTTGGCTACAGGTTCAGCTCCAGCTCACTGGAGTCTTCCTTCTTCCTGAAATCCTCATTTCTTCAGACACACCATTGATTTTGGTGCCTGAGAGTGAATAATGGATGTGGCACTGGGCCCTGAGTGTGCTCCCAACCCCCTGCTCCCACCTGAAGCAGAGCAAGGGTCCTCAGCCCCCTCAAACCCCAAAAACTGTGTAGGGGCATCTTCAGAGAAACCTCAAATTGCAACACACATGGAAAGAGCCCAAAGTGACAGGGCCAGGGGCCAGGGGGAAACCAGGGCAGGGCCAAAGGGAGCAATCCCCAGGGCTCTTCAGGGCCAAAGGGAGCCGTCCTCCAAGGCTTAGAACTGTGGTTGGAAATATTCACTGCTCCAGGGCTCCTCTTGCCTTCTGCCCTTCCTTCTCCTGGAGGCTGTGCCAGAGTACAACCCACAGCTTTGTCCTTGCAGATGTTTCAGATGTGGGCAGATGTTTCAGGCCATAGGAAGCAGCGATGATACCATTGACAAGGAGTAAAAAAAGAATGATCCCAATCTTCAGCACCTCCCAGATGCCAGTCTGGGTGATGCCCACACACCAGGGCCTGCAATGGTTGCACCAGACTGGCACAGACAGAAAAAGCAGCCTGAGAAATACCAGCTTTTCCTGCTGCTGCCCCAGGCATGTGCTGGTTTTCTCCTGGGCACCACCTGCTCCCTGGACACAGTTTGTGTTTCACAGAATCTGAAACTGGTTTGGGGTAAAAGAGATCTTAAAGTCCATCGCATCCCACCTCTTGCCAAGGGCAGGGACCCCTTCCACTATCCCAGGTTGCTCCAAGACCCATCCAACCTGGCCTTGGACACTTCCAGATGCCACAGCTTCTCTGGAAAACCTGCCTTTCCCCTCTCCATATTCTAGTAGCTCAGGAATGGGTGCTGTGTTTTCTGGCTCTTGGCTCTTCTCACTGGAGCAGGGATTGTTGCTCTGGGCTGTGTTCTTTGATGATCTCATTTATCCGAAAAGGTATCTCTTTACCTCAGCCAGGATCTCCAGGAAACACTCACGGGCTGTCCTGGAGCTCTCTGTTCCAGAGTTCCTCCTTCACCCATGGCACAACTCTGCCTCACTCCAAGCAGTTCAAGGTCAGCAAAATGCCAAAGCCTGGTCTCCAGGATCTCTAAGATTGGTGTCTCTGCCCAGCTCAGCCCCAGCTGGAGGCAGAGGGTGATAAAGGGTTGAAATGGTGTTTTCTCACCAGGGTAGCACTGCTGCGCTCTCCAGCAGCACCACTGATTCCGATACCTTTCCTGCTGCACCACTGCTAGGAAAAGTTGATGAAGAAGTGTTAGTAGCTGGCTGGCTGGGGCTCTGAGCAACCTGGTCTAGTGGAACATGTCCCTTCCCACGACAGGGGATGGAAAAGATGCACTTTAAGGCCCCTCCCAACCCAAACCTTTCTGGGTAGGGATTTCTGGGATTCTGTCACTCTACAAGGATCCTGGCACTTTTTCCTTGGCATCCATGTAAAGGCACAGTATGCACAGCTCCTGGCAGGGAGCAGGCATTGGGATGGAGATCTGTTTGTGGAGCTGGGGATTACATCAGCTGCTGCTGATGACGGAGAGGCCAAATGGTGTGGACTAGTAGGAACAGCAAAAGGCAGGGAGCAGCTATACATGGATAAGTACAGGATAAGTTATGGATTCTGACAAACCCAAACACTGCAGAAGCTGCTGCACCACCAACCCCAGCTGGGGATGGATTTGCTGAGTGTAACACATTCTGATTTTGACCAGTTTTCAGACAAAATCCCAGCCCAGGACCAGCCAGGAGAGGGTGGGATAAAGCTGCAGTTCCCTGTGAGGAGCTGTCTCCTCACTCCCTGGCCATGTCTCCAGCAGTTGGAGCTGTGCCGTGCTGGCACCACAGGGCTTGGCTGGCTCTGAGTCACACCGGAGCCCCTGGCTCTAATCTCCTTTCTGGTCTTGTGATGATCATTTTCTGTGCTTCACAGCTTTTATTGCTGCAGCCTTATGAGACCTCGTCAGGAGGTGTAAAGGATTCTTCGTCCGGGAAGACACCACATGACCTGCAAGGATGTCCAAAGCTGTTCCTGATCGAAGCAGGAATAGAGCCAACCTCTAATACGTTCTAATATGACAGCTTTAATGTCTGTCTATTAATTACAGCCACAAACTACATTACAATTGCTGCTTTATAATTTGAAAACCCGATTTTAAAAAGAGCCTGTGCATCTGTAACCACCTGGTCTAGTGAAAGGTCTCCTATGGCAGGGGATGCGATGAGATGGGCTTTAAGGTCCCTCCAAACCATTGTGGGGTTCTGTGATTTCCTTTTTCCCTGTCTTTTCTCACTCTGCCCCTGCTCTGTTTCCCTGCAGGAATCCCTCATTGCTGTGACATTGAGCACAGCCCAGGGGTTTGTGTGGGCAGGGAAGCCCCTGGAAGCAATTCCTACAGCACTGCAGGCACTGCACTTCAGCTCCCAAGTGTTCGGCTCTGGCTCCATGCAGCTCGTGCCCATTTTTCTGCTGCTGGCTGAGGCCTCCACGGGTGAGCATTGTCAACATGGGAATGCTGGCAAGGGCAAGGCCTCCCGGGTCAGGTTTCTGGTTTCCTTTTGCCATTTATCTGGAAAGGAGCAGCTCTGGGCCCTGCTCTGCCTCAAGGGCATTGCAGAGATTTGAGCTGTCCCACACACACACACCCCTCACACCCCTTTTCTGTGGCTCTGGGGCAAAGAATCTCTCAGCACTCAGGAGATCAATGAAATCGAATGAAATGTTTTCTCCCTCTCTACCAATTCCCACAGGAGAAGCTCTATGAAAGTCTGTTCTTTACCTCTGTGGCCTTGGATCTCTCTCCAAAGCATTAAATTCCAGAGGGTGTTTGTTTGTGTTTTTATCTCAGGGAACCAGCAAACATTTCAGAGGCGATTGCACCCAAAGAACTCCCCGGTTCATTCACAAATCTTGTTCTGCCTGAGCAGAGCTTTTTCTTATTGTATACTTTGGAAAACATGGCAAAAGAGGGCATGGGAGCTGCTCTCTCTGCAAGACAGAGCCCTGCAAATCACTGCCATTCCTGGAGCACACACAATGCTCTGCTGGCACAACAGAGCTGGCTCAGGGGTTGTTGTAAATGGTGCAGTGAGAGCAGGGAGAAAAAGTGCTGTGAGTAATTCCAGTGTGATAAGGTGAGAGTCATCATCGCCTGCCTGGAGCAAACCTGTGTAGGCCACATGTTCCAGAGAGATTGTGTGCAGTGTATCCTCTGCCATGGAGCCAGGCTGGGAGAGCTGGGCGTGTTCACCTGGAGAAGAGAAGGCTCCAGGGAGAACTCAGAGCCCCTTCCAGGGCCTAAAGGGGCTCCAGGAGAGCTGGAGAGGGGCTTGGGACAAGGGCCTGGAGTGCCAGGACACAGGGAATGGCTTCCCACTGCCAGAGGGCAGAGTTAGATGGGATATTGGGAAGAAATTCCTCCCTGTGAGGGTGGGGAGGCCCTGGCACAGGGTGTCCAGAGCAGCTGTGGCTGCCCCTGGATCCCTGGAAGTCTCCAAGGCCAGGCTGGACAGGGCTTGGAGCAACCTGGGATAGTGGAAAGTGTCCCTACCCATGTTAGGGGGTGGAATGGGATGAACATGAAGGTCCCCTCCAATCCAAATCAGTCTGGAATTCTGTGGTTTCTGGCTCCTTTTGGAGCTCTCTACACATTCACTTGTCTGTAAATGAGAATTTAGACACCTGGGCAACTCAGAAGCACTTGGGAAAGAAGTGGGGAATCCCCAGACTGCATCTCCGTATCAAGCTACCCCAAAGGGACAGTCAGCAGTATTCTCTGACTTTCCAGATTAAAAAATGCTCCTTATCCTCCTTATTTCCCTGATTATCCCTACATGTCATTCCAGGCACTGGCTGTCTCCGCCAGGCAGCCAAGTATCTCTCCCAAGCCCAGTGGATCGTCCTCCAAACTCCAGACTGCAGTGCTGCTCTTCAGTCTAAGTTGCACCATGGGCTGGGGCTTTTCTCTATTGCTGAAGGAAACCTGGACCAGGCTTTGTATCACCTGGCCAATGATGTAAGTCCCTTGGGATACAGGAACAGGGAACACTTCTATTTTAATTCTTTCTCTCCTCCCAGATAGATATGGAAATGCCAACAGGCAGATTTGGGATCTTGAGAGCATTCACATCACAGACACCCGAACTGGATAGATCTGAGACACATGTGGATCCATGTGTGAGCTAAAGATGTGTTTTGCCAGTTATCCCTATTCCCATGAAGTGACAGAGAATTGTGGAAC
The DNA here is from genome assembly GCA_013397075.1 of Rhabdornis inornatus. Classification (NCBI taxonomy): domain Eukaryota; kingdom Metazoa; phylum Chordata; class Aves; order Passeriformes; family Rhabdornithidae; genus Rhabdornis; species Rhabdornis inornatus. The sequence continues at coordinate 87,376 of VWZS01004366.1, forward strand.
CACTACGGTTGGAAAAGCCCTCCATGATCATCAAGTCCAACCATTCCCCCAGCACTGTCAGGTCCACACCTAGCCCTTGTTTCCGAGTGCCACATCCACGCGATTTTGAACACCTCCAGGGATGGTGATTCCACCACTGCCCTGCACAGCCTGTTCCAATACTTGAACACTCTTCCCATGAAGAATTTTTCCCAATATCCTACCTTGAACCTCCCCTGGCACAACCTGAGGCTATTTCCTCTTGTCCTGTGCCTTGTTCCCTGGGAGCAGAGCCCGACCCCACCTGGATGCACTCTCCTGTCAAGGAGTTGTGCAGAGCCAGATGGTCGCCCCTGAGCCTCCTTTTCTCGAGTCTGAGCTGCCCTCAGCCACTCCTCATATATTCCTCACATTCCTTGTCTTTATGGCTTCTCTCTATAAATTTCTCCATCAGCTTCATTGCAGTGCTGAGATGCCCAGACATTCCTGCCCCAAACTGATGGAGTTGCCCTTTATTCCACAGATAATTTACATTTTGGCTGTTATTTACCTCAATACTTTCCCAGCTCTGTCACCCATTATTTAATTAATGCCTTATTTCTCTATTTCAGTATCTGATTCAATGATGTTTTCTCCAATTCCACCTCTTTAGCCATGAAAACAGTTTGTTACATTGGAAGTGGTCATTGCCAGCTGTGTTCTTGATGATGCTTTGCCTGTCATTTGATCCTCCAAAGCCAGATGAACTTCTCCACATCCTATTTCTGTCTCATGTAGACTAAATTTATCCAGTGCCGAGTGATGTATACCCACTCCTGTGGAATTAGATAGTGGCTTTGTGTGGGTGCAAATGATGACATAAAGGGAGAATTAGACCCTTTCTATTATAACACACAACCCTGTCTCTGCTTAGTCTAGAAGCCCTTTGGGCATTTGAGAGAGTCCCACAAAGGAATCTCCCAAAAGGCTTTGGAGATTCCCCAAATCCTTTTCTTTTTTTTGTCGGTTTTTTGGTTTTTTTGGTGTTTGGGGTTTTTTTGTTTTGTTTTTTTTTTTTTTAAGATTCCCTAAATGTGGTGCCTGAAAGGGCACCAGGTAAGAAGTTTTTAACTCTTAGCAAGTTCAGGACCTGCCTGGACCTTGGCTCCATGTCTGGGGTCTGCTGAGAGTCACACGCCAGCTCAGAATAGCTGGAATGCTCCACTGCTTTCCCACTGCTCCTCTGGGGCTCTGGAGAAAGAACAGGCTTGTCTGGGGGCTGGGAAAGCAGGAGGATGGGCTTTGGGAGAGGTGGGATGGATGGGTGGCTCAGAGAGAGGAGGAGAGGTGGGAAACCTTCCCTGGACTTTAGAAAATGAACCGAGCAGGTGCCTCTGCTCCAGCCAGGGGGGATTTAGGGTGTTGTATTCCCATGGATCAACCTGAAAATACAGCTTTTTAGTACATTCCTATGGATAAACTCTGTGAACTAGGTATATTCCAATGGATCCTATGGAAAAACCCCAAAATAGAATTCTTTAGTACCTCATTCCCATGGATAACCCCAAAACATAGAGGTTTTTATACCTTATTCCTTTACATAACCCCCAAAATACAGCTTGTTAGTGCCTCATTCCTATGGATAACCCCCAAATAGAGTTTTTAGTACGTCATTCCTTTACATTACCCCAAAAAAACAGCTTTTAAGTACCACATTTTCCAATCACTACCAGGCATAATTTGCACATAACAAATCCCCAGCATTTGCCATATTATTAATCCACAATTAAAAATTTCCCAGGTTTGACATGAACATGAACCTTCTGGGGTTTATCTTTTGTTTAATATTGATTTCAGGTTTACCTGGCTACTGCTGAGTTTGGACTAAATTCTGTTGAGGTCTCTGGAGGTTACTTCCACATGGCCAACATTTTCTTCCACCAGAATAAAATGGATACAGCAAACTCACTCTATACTGAGGTTGGTAGAACCAAAAATCATCCTCTGAATTTTTCTCAGCTTTTTCTAGTGCTCGTTCCAAAGGTTTTTCCGTTTCCTTTCAATGGGATGATGACCATATCATGTGTCAGTGTTGCCCTTTAGGATTAATCCCAGAAACCCTTTTCGTACATAAATAATTCTCTGAGTTAAAACAATGAGACATTAATTCCGTAATCAGTTCAAAATTCTTAATAAACTGTCTTCAGTTTGGGCAACCAAACCTTGTTAAAAACCAACTTTGCTACCAAATTTCCTGTGCCAGGGGTTAGAGTCCCACCAGTATAGACGGTTTGAGCAGTTCCTAAATCCAAGGAAGAGTGGGATACAAACAAGTCACCTAAAATTTACACTGGCAATCAGTGAAAAGTCACACTGATAAAAGATTTTCAGAATGGATTGATCAAGCAAGGAAAGTAATAATTATCTAATTGATTTAATAACTGAAAAAAATGAACTTTTATTTGTTTAAATCAATTTGTGTGGAAATGAGGTGCTGCCAGCTGCAAAATCCACCACCATTCCTGTCCAAAACTTCAACTCAACTAGCTTTTGGTGAATATTTAGGTTAGATTTGTTCAAGTTAGGTGAAAATCCCTAATCAGCTGGAGAAGTGAGCAATTCCAGCTGGAGCTGTGTGGGAGAGGAGCAGTGCGATCCCTCTGGGAACATCCAGCCTAGCTCAGTGACCCGCAGGCACGAAGAGGGGATGGGCCATGCAGGGACATTGTTTGGAGAACAATTGAATACCAGGGATTAACAGGAGTGAAATAATTCCCATGCTTCCTGCCAGGTGAGCAGCCTCTGGCATGACTGGCTGCTGAGCTCCCTTCAGGGGCACCAGCGAGTGCTCCGGGCCCGGGCAGAAGCTTCACCGTTCTCTGAGAATGAGGAAGGCATCAAGGATGGGATGAGTAAGAGCTGCTACTGCTCCAAAACCTTTGGGAAGTGGGGGGGTTAAACACCTGCACCCTACAGATTATGTTGGCAATGTTGGGGTTGGTATCGTGTTTCCAGAGGCTGAATTTAATGTCAATGCCAAGTGTTCTTGATGTCAGTGCTCGGCAGATTGCCACAGGCCACTTCAGGAATGAGGGTGTTCCGTGGAAATCCAGCTTTGCCCTTGCTGTTTGCATTCTCCATTTCTCAGTTCCCTTGGCACTGACTGGAGCAAAGCAAGATTTGATTCATGGACTCATGGAATCATTCGGGTTAGAAAAGACCTTTAAAATCACCAAATCCTGTCCTGTTCACCACTAACCCACATCCCAAATGCCACATCCATATGTTTTCTGAACACTTCCAGGTATGGTGACTCCACCATATCCCTAGGCAACCTGTTCCAATGCTTTACATGCCTTTCCATGAAAAGATTTCTTCTAGTATTCGAAGTAAATCTCCCCTGATGCAATTTGATACTTGAGCATTCTCATTTCTTTGCAGCTCCTTCATCTCCCTTTAATAATGGATGTGACGTTTCAGCTCACTTAGGTGGGGGTACAGCTCCCTCCTGGAGCAGCAGGACATGATGGAATAGCTTGTACAGATAATTGGATGTATTAATCAGGAGAGTATTCTTGGAAGAAAGGCTGGGGAGTCTCTCACTGGCACATAAAGGTGCAGAAAGCATCAGTGTGCTGCTGATACTACCTCAGGCTCCCCTGAAACCAGACAGACTCTGGTTCTTGGCTCCTTTCAACCATCTTTGCTAGTAAGGACATTGTCAGGAAAGGGAATAAAAGCTTCTCTCCCTGGAATGTTCAGGGTCAGGTTGGACACCTTCCTCTATCCCAGGTTGCTCCAAGCCCCATCCAACCTGGCCTTGGACACTTTCAGGGATGGGGCAGCCACAGCTTCTCTGGGCACCCTGTGCCAGGGCCTCACCACCCTCAGACCATGTTGATGTTTGTAGTAGCAATGGTTTGGTGTCTAGAAGAGCCAGCTGGGCTGTTGGAAGTTTTGAATCTATTCTCTTGCACAAATCCATCCATCAGGATAATTTCTTTCTCCATGTAGCTGAAGCCCAGTGCAAGGAAGGAACGCGGGTGTTGCAGGCAGTGCTGAAGGCCAGGGAACAGGGACCACTGCAGCATCCTGGGGAAACAGCCCGAGTCCTGCATGCCCTGGCCATGATCCACTACCTGGGCCTGGATTTAGCCAAGGTAGGTTGTGTCTGAAAGGGTTCAGGAGAATTGGCCAACAGCTCTGGGGATCATCCTATCTCCTGGTCCTCTTGTTCCCCAGCACCTCTCCTGAGCCCACAGCGCTGGTGACCAAGGACAAAGTGCCTCATAGCTCTCAAACCAAGGGCTTAAGTGGGATATTAAGAGGAAATCCTAATCCATGGTGGGGAGGCCCTGGCACAGGGTGCCCAGAGAAGCTGTGACTGCCCCTGGATCCCTGGAAGTGTCCAAGGCCAGTTTGGACAGGGCTTGGAGCAACCTGGGATAGTAGAAGTTGTCTCTGTCATGGGATATGAGATCAGCTTTAAAGTCCCTTGCAAGCCAAACTATTCTATAGTTCTGTGACCCGCACTCTGTCAAGGCTGAGAATCCTCGTGGATGTGTTTTGGTCTCTGCCAGGCCAGTGGATCCTGCAGTTATCCACATTTTCTGGCTTCATCCTTTATCTGGGCTATCTTGGCAGTGTAGCTGCCTTTAGACCTGAGCTCAGGGGTTACACAGAGCAAGACGTGGGGCTCACAGACTTATCCTTGAGCCAGACTCCCTTGAGTTCAGGGTTCAGTCTATTGGAGTCTGTAATTCCAGTTTGGCGTCTGCATTCCTGTATCTTTATGGCTTAAAAATTCACAAGTGAGTAGTAACTTCTGTGCTTTACCAAGAATTGATTTTGAGGAAGTGCTAAGCAGAAACCATCCGGAGATCAGGCCCCTCTGTTTGGAATCAGAGCTCAAAACCCTGAGTTTCTTCAGCCTAGGTTTTGAGGAATGAAAATATAGGTGGTGAAAAATACTGTGTTGAAATATTAATGGTCTCTTCATTGTATTATAGAAAGCCACAACTTGGGATTGTTTAGGAGACACAAACATTTAAATTTGTTTGAAAAAAAAAAACCAAAGCTTTATAATTGTGAGAGTGTCTAATCCCTGGAAGAGCTACCAAGGGAAATTATTTAGTTCCTTATCAAGAGGAATGAAGGATTTAGTTCAGAGTCAAGGACAGCTGTTTTTCTTCCCTGATATAGCTTTGGGATTGTTCAAAGGAGCTGTGTTAGACAGGAGGTGATGTCCAGCATGGGGGGCTGGGGTCAGTAATCTCCTGTCTGCACCACTGGATCCTAAATATGGGATCTGCTGGCAGCTTTAGGCTCTTCTGTAAAGCAGCTTGTAGAGGTCACCTCGGAAAGGGAGTCTGGATCAGCTCCAGGCTGCTCCTGCACTGGGCCTCAGCAGGTATTTAACTACCCCATGAGAAAAGCCAGATTCCTGATAATTCCTGGGTGTTTCTTCTGTCCCATTCCAGGCCCGGGAGGTGGGGATGAAAGCCTTCAACCTGGCCAAGCAGCTGCCCCAGCAAGACTCTCTAGAAACCATCGGTCACCTGCTGGAGCTGATTAATGCCCAGTTTTCCCACACCACATAAAAACTGGCTCTGTCAGACCCAGGTGTTTGGCCAGGTTCTCTCTTATCCAGGTTCCTGAACACCATGAGCGTCACAAACCCTTGGTCCTTCCTGCTGCTGCCTCTTTCCTCTGAATCCCTGGCTGTCCCAAACTGTTTGGAAAATAAACATTTTGGTCTGAATTAGTCTTCATGTGCTGCTCCACCCCTGTAACCTCTCAGAGAGTAACAGCAGCAGGGTGAGAAACAAAAGCATCACAAACACAGTGAATGAATCATTTATTGGCCAGGTTGGGAATAAGCAAACAGCCTCTCACAGCCTCGTGGTGGTTGTCCAGGAGCCAAGACGAGCTCAGGTGTGTTTCTTACTGGTTTCCTGGCTTTGCTTGCCAGTTTGGTGAGGGAGATCCCATGGAGGGAGAGGAGAGGGACAACAGGGAAGGGCTGGGGTGGTGGACATCTGCTCCTGGGGACCTGGTTGGGCTTGACAAGGCATTGCAGCTCCCTGCAGAGCTCTTCTATCTCCAAACCAATTTCCAGAGAATCACAGCCTGGTTTGGAAAACCAGCCTGGTTTAATAAGCTCATCCCACTTCACCCACTGTCATGGGCAGGAACACCTTCCACTACAGCAGGTGCTCAGAATTTTCTCTTTCTGCAGAGCTTCTCGTAGCTCTGAGCACTGAGAAACTCCTTTATTCCACTTCCATGGGTAGAAATTCCATGGGAAGGACTTCCATCCAGGAGGGACCATGGGAGGCATGAGGGACTCTAAACAGTCTTGAGGGAAAGAATAAAAAGGCTCCAACCGGGGATTCTAACCTAAAGAAGATGCAGTTTCCTCCTGGCAGAGAGCTGACATCCCCTTGGATCTGCCACCAACATCAGGAGGAGCTGCCACCACAAGGCCCATTCCCAGCTGACTCCTGCCCCAGGGAAAGGCGAGATCCCTTGGGACAGAGGTGACCCTGCTGGGGAGGGACAGGGACACCAGGGCAGGGCCAGATGCTGGAAGGCTCCAGAGGCCATGGGGAGTGTGGGAAGCACGATGCAGCTGCTGGATTTCATGATCCCTCACGGCTGGGAAAGTGGAGAATGGAATCTCGGCCTGTGCTGAGCTGAGCGCTGAGCTCCAATTAAGGCTCATTTACTCCAGGAGGATTTATGAGGGTGTTTAATTGCCTCACTGAGTTGGGCTGGAGTCAAGCGCGCTTTGTAAATGCTTCATCAAGCTGGGGCCTGAGCAATTAGCAGGGATTGCTGCTGCTGGGGAAGGGAAAACCACAGGTTCAGCCACGTTCCATTCCAGGGGGTGGGATAAGGCTGCTTGGGGTGCACAGCACAGGCCTGGAGAAGGGCTAGGAGACCTCACAACACTCCTGTGGGAGATGCTGCTGGTCTCTCCATCTCATCAGGTGTGGAATAACCATCTCCATGGGGTGGGGCATGCTGGAATGATCACCTCCATGGGGTGGGGGATGCTGGGGGACTGTGCCTGCTAGCACAGTGCCCCAGGGCATAGGGATTTGGGTCACCAGGGATTTGGAGCTCCGTCCTGGCTGTAATCCTTCCAGTGCTCCCAGGCTGAGCCCGCAGGGCCGTGTGGCTGCTCTGGGTGTTCAATAAAACAAACCCAGCCTAGAAATGAAGGTTGTGCAGGGCTGAGCATCTCCCGGAGCCAGGAACAAAACAACAGTGAGGAGAGGAGCCCTGGGCATAATCCCACATTCTGGGGAGCTCTTAAAGACACTACAAGAGCGATTTCCTACACTAGCCGTGCCCAGTGTGTGCCCTGCAGGGCAAAGAGCTGCTTCAATAAGTAGAAAAAAGCCTGAAGTGACCAAGATCAGCATTTCTTTGCCTGAAAACGTTCAGGCTTGCAGTTCTTGGCACCTTCTCAGCTGAAGGAGAAAAAAGACAAATCCATGGAGCAGCAGCAACCTCTTCCCTCCCCTCCCTTGCTCAGGTGCTCATGGCATGACCAAGGGTCTGTCCCGGGCAAGGGGAGCAGGCTTGGGATGCACAGGGCAGGACAGCTCCAGCCAGGTCCCCCGCCCGTGATCCCAGCAGCCCAGGCTGCTCCAGGCAATTAAAATGTGGTTGTACACCCAGAGCAGGTATTTTGCAACCAGGTGAGTAGTTCCCATGGTGGAAAAACTTTGCAGGGACACGCACTCCCAGACCACCCCCCACCACCCGTGGCAGGGCAGGCAAAGTCCAGCTCCAACAAATAAAGGCACAGGACACTGGGGCTGGGTGGCTGCTCACATTCTCCTTTATTGTTCACACCACACACCTTCCCCTTGGCACTTCACTGCAGGGATTTGCTTAAAAAAACACACATGCACCCTCACAGCTTGGCGCGGCTGTGCCACAACCAGGTGAGAACAGGCATTTTTAAAGAGATTTATTTTACTCCCCCCCCCTTTATTTTCTTTCACGTGTGGTCAAGTGTTATCACTTCCAAACCAAACAAATTTTTAAAAAGATACTATTAAAAACAAAACAAAAAAACACAAAAAAACCAACACAAACCAAAAAAACAACCCTCCCTGTGGCTTTGGGAATGTGCCAAGAGCTCCCACACCAGCTGCACTCAGGGAAATGCTTTTTTTTTGTATGTTTTCAGTTTTGTTTGAAAAGGACAGTATTTCTCATGTGTATTTCTTTTAATATACTACAGCCTGAAATTCAGTGCAATAGATACAACTACAGTGCAGAACTATACAAAAGTCATCCTAACCATATACAAGCTTTTTTTTTCTTAGTTGCTATAGAAACTATAACCTCTTTCTGTACCTTTTGTATGCATTATACAGTGTGAATATACTCCAAGAATATTTACAGTACTTGGCTTGTCAAATCAGAAATGCTATAACTTAAATGTCTACTATTAACAACCATTGAACAAAAATATATATAATATAAATATCTTCCAGTCTATACACAGAGCAGGAAACGGCTGTATCCATGTGGTGCTGGATTTTGGTGAGTCCCAAGATGGGGGTGGTGATGGAGGGGGATGTTGTCGTGTGCGGCTGCCGCTGGCGCTTCACTGTCGGGCAAATATTGCCGAGATTAATCCCAAAATTCAACAGGAAGACATCCCCCCTCTCCCATTTTCCCCTCCCAACTGGAATTCAGGCAAAAGGAGAGGAGCCTATGACAACGGATTGACCTTTCCAACTGATCCATCCGGCTGGCTCCGTCCTCCACGCTGCCCCGGGCGGGAGGTCCCCGTCCACGAACCCACCATGGGGCTTGAAATCAAGGAAACTTTAAAAAATGACTCATTTTCTTGGTAGTTTTTCTTTAAAAAAATATTGGATTTAGTCAATTTATGTGATTTTTTTCCTCTATTATTAGAACATTAAAAAATAAGTTTCCAGCTTTTTAAAAACTTCCTCTACATGATTTTCCATTAAATAACTATCGCGTCATTAATAAAAAACTGGGAATTGCCCTCCTGCTTGTGGGGGCTGCGTGGCTGTGTTTTAAAACACCTATTGGCTTTGAAATCTTGGACGCGAAACCAGCTAAAAAAGAAAATAAAATTCATTCCTAGCAGAAAAAAAAAAAAAAAATAAAATAGGTCAGTCTGTCCCCAGTAAACCACTGGGGGAGGCTGGAGAAGGGGTGTCAGTGCTGGACCCCCCCCCCACTCCCTCCTGTCTGGGATCTGTACAAAGTGTTTTAAAAAAGTCCCCCTGGATTTGGGGGGCGGTGGCGCCGGGGGTCCAGGTTACACCTGCGAGTCGGCGCCCAGGCTGTGGAACTCGTCCGGGGTCTTGTCGCTCTGGCCGCCCCCGCTCTGCCGGAAGCCTGAGGCAATCTCGTCAAAGGTCCGGCCTTTGGTCTCCGGCACCTTAAAGTAGGTGAAGATGAAGAAGAGCACGAGCAGCACTGTGAAGATGATGAAGACGTAGGAGCCACAGAGTTGCTGGGATTGAAGGGAAAGGGGGAGGTGAGCATATGGATGGAGGTCACAGAATCATGGAGCTGTTGAGGTTGGAAAAGCCCACCAAGATCGAGTCCACCTACCCACCCAGCACTGCCAGGTCCACCCCTAACCCATGCCCCTAAGTGCCACATCCACATGTTTTTGAGCACTTCCAGGAATGGTGACTCCACCACCTCCCTCACCACCCTTTCCATGAAGAAATTTTCTCAATATCCAATCTAAACCTCAGCTTGGGGCTGTGTCCTCTCATCCTGTCCTTTGTTTCCTGGGAGCAGAGCCCAACCCCCCTGGCTGTCCCCTCCTGTCAGGGAGTTGTGCAGAGCCAGAAGGTCCCACTGAGCCTCCTTTTCTCCAGGCTGAGCCCCTTTCCCAGCTCCCTCAGCTGCTCCTGGTGCTCCAGCCCCTTCCCAGCTCCGTTCCCATCTCTGGACACAGAGTAATGGGCCATGGCTGAAGGACCAGCTGGTACCACCCTGCCCACACCTTGCCATGGCCATCCAAGACCCAGGTCCTCCTTTCAAGGAACATCTCGAGTTCCATAAGGAGCACTAAGTAAAGTTCCTGCTCCAGCCCCAAGACCTTCTTCGCAAGGGATCTTAACCCAACCAAACCATTTTAGCCCAGGTTTCAGGGCTCAAGGATGTGGCCCTGGAATTCAACACTGGGATACAGCAGCAGAATTTGGCACCAAGATCTGACACCGGGACTCCACACCAAATTCCAGCAATGAGATCCAGCATGAGGAACCAGGAACCCGCAGCCAGACCTGGGATTTGGTATTGGCAGCAGGATCCAGCAATAGGATCTGGCACTGGAGTCTGGCACAGGAATCCAGCATCAGGATCTAGCTGGACACTGTTTCCATCCCTGACCCAGAACTGGGATCTGGATCCACCCTGAACCAATACAGTCTGAGAGGTTGGGATTGAGTCTCCCCTGGATTGCTGGGATCCCCTGGGACTCACTCCCAGATTCCTGGGAATCCTGTCTCCCCAGTCACATCCCCCCACTCCTCCAGTATTCCAACCATGATTACCGCAATGTACTGGAAGCCCATTCCCACAATGAAGTTGGAGGTCCAGTTGGAGAGCCCAGCCACAGCAAAAGCAGCAGGACGAGGGCCTTGGCTGAACAGCTCCGCCACGATGAACCACGGGATGGGGCCTGGGCCGATCTCAAAGAAGGCCACAAACCCAAAGATGGCCACAATACTGAGGTAGGACATCCAGGGCATTTGGTCCTAGGCCAAGGGAGAGGGAGAAGGTCAGTGCCATGAAGGGGAACACAGCACACGGACACCTAAGCTGGTGCTAGCAGAGAAGACATGAGCTAGAAACTGGAATTCTGGGAACTTGGGAGAGATGTGATAATGAGAACTGAGTTCTCAGCCATCACCTCAAGTAAAAATAAGTCCTACCTCCTCTTCAACCACCCCCCCTCAACCTCCTCCTCCCAGCCTCCCCAGTATTTACCAGCAGTGTGAGGGCGACGGTCATGAGAATAGCACATCCAGCCATCCCAGCCAGCCCAATGAGGTGCAGGGTCCTGCGCCCAGCTCGCTCCACCACGAACAGCTGTGGGATGGACATGATCCGTCATCACCTCCCCAGCCTGCAGGAAAGGCCCCTTCTCCCACCCTCACTAGAGAGACTCTGGGGGGGCCAGAACTTACTGAGACCACTGTGAAGGCTGTGTTCACCACGCCAGAGCCAATGGTGGCATAGACAGGCTGCTCCACCCCAGACTTCTCAAAGATGCTGGTGGAGTAGTAGAAGACCTACAAAGGGCAGGGAGGTGCCACAAATCAGGTCCTGGAGCTCTGGGTGAACCAAGCTGACCCCTGGCATTCAGACCCCACCCAGACTCACGGCGTTGATCCCTGAGAGCTGCTGGGAGAGCTGCAGGACAATGGCAATGAGGATGGGCTGGCGGTACATGGGCGAGCGGAACAGCTCCATGATGGTGACCTTCTTCTCCCTCATCATCTGCCGGCTCTCCTCCTTCATCTCCTGCAGGTCGCTGCTCACGTCTGTCGTGCCTCGCAGCTTCTTGAGGACTGAGAAGGAGAGGTGGGGTCAGGAGATGTCAAGGACCCTGCAGAGTGCCAAGATGGGCCCTGCAGAGGAATCACTCACCACTCTTGGCTTTGTTTTCCTCGTTGCGGTTGATGAGCAGGAACCGGGGGCTCTCAGGGGCGAAGGGCAGGATGATGCACTGCAGCAGGGCAGGAATGAAGATGAAGCCCAGCAACAGCGGCCAGAGAGAGTCATTTCCCATGATCAAGTCCAAACCAAACACCTGAGGAGGAGGAGGGGAGGAGAGGGATTGAGCCACCCATCCCAGCTGGAAAAGTCCTGGTTGGACACAACTCTGCAACTCATGGTGTGCTCCAAGCTGGAACAGCCATTTGAAGGACTCCAGTGCTGCTTCCAGGTGCCCAACAGATGTTAATATCCTGATTCTGCCCATCCCAAACCTTCAGATTCCACAGCATCCCTGCTCCTGCTGAGCTCCAGCTTCACCCCTCCCACCCCAGCTCCACCTGAAAGGTTGTCCAGATCCATAGCACCTCATCACTGCAGGCCCTGATGAGTGTCAGGATCAAAAAAGGGGGAAACCCCTCCAAAACATTCTCCAGTGCTCACCTGTGCAATGAGGATGCCCAGGACGATGCCAAGCTGGTGGAAGGTCCCCAAGGCCCCCCGCAGGGCAGTAGGGGACACCTCACCCACATACATGGGCACGAAACCTGTGGTGAGGCCAGAGTAGAGGCCGATGATGAAGCGGCCGAGGATGAGCATCTCAAAGGAGAAAGCCATCTTGGAGAAGCCCATGAGGACAGCTGACACGAAGGCAAGGATGTTGGACATCAGCATGGAATTGCGTCTGGAGAGGGATGGAGGAGAGAGGTAAGGAACACCAGGAGAGCCCCAAGATCAGCTCTTGGCAGTCCTGGAATGCCAGGCTGGGGTGAGGCAGCACAGCCTCCCCACTGAGGGATCCACCAGGCTCAGAGCTCACCTTCCAAAGCGATTGACAAAGAGCCCCACAGAGAAGGAGCCGATCATGCCCCCAACAGAGAAGATGGCAACGGAGAGGGACCAGAGTGTGGTAAGGGTGGCAGGGCTGATGGGCTCCTCGTATCGGTACAGCCACGTGCGGTTGTAGAAATCCTCAATCACCTGGAAAACAAGGAGAGAAACCAAACCACGTATCAAACCCGCCCCCGCTTCAGCCATGCCACCGGAGGGACGAGTCCCTGCGGCCACCACAGCTCACAAGACAATGCGTCACCATCACTGGAGCCGCCGGCCGAGGTTCGGCTCCAGCCCAAGGGAGGGAACCTGCTGGGATAGGTGGGGGAAATGCAGCCAGACGGGTTCTGGGCTCACCCTGCCCAGAGAGAGAGAGACGGCGCTGCCAAAACTCGCCGGGCAGGCACGGGGAGGTCATGCTGCTCCCCAGGGCAGGGCAGGAGCCAGAGATGCGCTGGCCTCATGGAGGAAGGGGAGGGACACAGGGCAGTTACCATCCTCTTGGATACTCCTGGACTTGGATGTCCAGGTTTTTTCCCCCAAGAATTCCATAACACACTATCTCTGCCGTGGTTCTGCAGGACCATGATGCCAATGTGCAACACAGGCCTTGGTTTGAAATGCCAAGAACAGCCTGGTTTGTGAACTTTAGGTGGTTTTATATAAATTTTGTATCTTTTTTGTACACAAAATATATACAATTATATACAAAATATATACATTTATATACATTTTGTATACTTTTGATGTATTTTTAAAACCAGCCCATCGCTGGTAGCTTCACCAAGTTCCTGTCACTGCCCATGGCTGGGAAATGGCCTGAATGACCCTCTAAAGGTTCCTTCTGACCTAAACCCTTCATAACAGCATGATTTAAGGGTCACCCATCCCCAAACCACTACAGCAAAGGGCTCCATAACACCCCACCAAGCCCAGCTGGAAGGAGCAGGAATTCCAGAGATTCCCTGCTTTGCTGGGCCTCAGGTGGCTCCAAGATTTTGCTGTTCTGAAGGGCTTCACTCCCAATTCACTATTTACACCACTGTGCTTCACTTTCCACTTTTCCCACTAATACAAGCCCAAACAGGAACTCTGGCAGAGACAGCGCAAGAAATACATACTGGGCTGGGTACAACTCCCAATAGCATCATTATTTTCCCAAGTTGCTCCTCTTCCAAAGCATTTAAACCATTAGAATTTCCATATATAAGTGATTTTGTTTCCTCCTGTCTCACCAAGGTTTGGATGCTTTTCCCTCTTCTCCCAGTATTCCCAAAATAAATAATTAATTGGATTATTGGAGAAGTCTCGGCCGGCTCAGGCTCTGAGTAGGCCCAGGGGGTGTTTTCAGATACCCCTTCCTGCCCCTTCCTCCTGAAAAAAAGGGATGCTTTGAAGAACCCACTGTGTTTTTGGAGGAGGAGGAGGTGAAATATGGGTTTAAAGGGAGAAGGGTGAAGAAAAAAAAGCCTATTTTCCCCAGAACTGGGGCTTTCCCCCCCCTTTTCACCTGAGTGTTGTGATGCATCCCCACCTAGCTCCATGAATCCCAATACCAGTTCATCCCAAACCTGTGCCCTGATGCATCTCAATGCATCCCCATCCCAACTCTGCATCTCTGTGCATCCTCATCCTGACCCTTAACTCCAGTTTATCCCAGTGCACCCCAATCCTGCACCTCAATGCATCCTGAGGCATTCCTGTCCCAGTCCTGCACCTCCACGCATCGCCATCCTGCATCCCAGCTCTGTGTCCTAGTTTATCCCAATGCACCCCCATTCCAAGTCCAATGTATTTTACTCCTGCACAGTAATGTATCCCTATCCCAATACCACACTTTATGTGTCCCCATCCTTAAAGCTGGGATGACCCCCCGTGTCCAGCACATCCTGCTGCCCAGGACAACCCTCATCCCACCTCCCCTTGTGCTCCCACACGGAGCATCTCAAATCCTTCCCCTCAACACTGGTGACTTGGCCTGCACCATGTGACTCCTCCTGGCTTGAGCCCAAGGGATTCATCCCCAGAATCATGAGGAAAACTGTGGCAACACCCATCATGAGGGTCTGGATTTGCTGGCGGCTGCAGGCACTGGAGCTCAGTCGCACGGGAAGCTCACAGCTGGTCCCTGACCATGTCACCCAGAGCAGCCAGCTGGGAGACAACGGAGAGAAAATCTTCAGTCCAGGGAAACAAAGCTCCTCCTGGGATGTGGCTCTGACAAGGGTGGTGATCATAGCATTCCTTCTTCTCACAGTGCCAGAGCTCAGGAAAACGAGGGCAGATGCCAGGGAGCAGTTCCTCAGTGCGAACTCAGGGATTTCACAGCTCACATGGCTCAAACACTGCTCCATTGCTCGTCTCCCAGGCAGAGTGCTCAGGGCCATCCGAGAATGGACATCCCCAATTTTGGACCAGTGCACATGAAGGCAAGGAGGCATGGGGATATTTCAGGAGGCCTTCAGCAGCACCCTGCAGGTTCTGAGTGGGAGCCACGGCCTTCAGCCACAGGAATTTAATCCTGGGATTCAATACTAGTTAATGTTACACCTTGAACGATTTCCTGGCATTTTCCTCTTCCCATACTGATGGAGCCTGGAGAGTTTTTCCACAGGGTCTTCTATCCCACAAGGCAACATTCCAGAGGCACTCACTGGGATGGGATTAAACTCTGGCAGTTGGATCCTGCCCTGGTGGGTTGAATTCCTTGGGGTGGTGACACTCAGGGACAGCTTTGCTCCCGCCAGAGCCCAGGCTGTCCCTCCACACATTATCCCAGCACAGGAGCTGCACCCAGGGAACATCGCAAGCACCACGTGGGAATTCTGAGATAGTTTTCCAAATGTTTAACACCTCAAATATCACCAAATCTGGGAAAAGTCAAGTTTTCCACGGACCACTGGTATCTACTAGCAGCTGGAGGGTCCTGGCAGTACATGAGGGGAGGAGCCAACACCTCCTGCTCTCCATCCCCCTTACAGCACTTCCCAGACAACTCTCTCTCCTCCTGGGACATTGTGCCGGGACGCAAAACTCAGAAACGGAGCTCTTGGTCAGAGCAGCCACTCGGAATGACTCAAACCTTAATTAACTCCCAGACCTTCACTAAGAGCCGAGGTTAAAAGTTCCACCGGCCACACCCAGAGAGGAGCATCCTGCAGGCACTGCTAGGATTTTTCCCAACGAAAACGCCAAGCAAGGAGGAAACAAATTCTCCCGGGAAGGCTGGAGCTAAACAGCCCCCTCTCAAATCCCATTACAGCCCTAAGCTGCCTAGCAGGATGTACTATTTTAGCCAGGCTGGCAGCAGAGGCTGGTTTGTTTTCGGACACGGGGGCGGGGGGCTGGTGGAATTTTGCGACAGAGGGGCTGGAATTTCCCTGCGGATGGTACCGGGAGCACTCACCTTCTGCGGGGCGTTGATGACGCCGGTGTTGTATCCGAACTGGAGGGAGCCCAGCACCGCTCCTCCCACAGCCAGCATCAGGCGAGCCGTCATCTGCCGGAAAACAGGGAAAAGGGCTTAAATCTGGGATCTCCGCAGCCCTGTCTCCCTCACCGGAGCGATAGCAGGGCGCTGCACGGGACTCTGGGAAGGCGGCGAGTACAAAGGTTCAGAATAAAAGAGAAAACTCACTATTTTTGATGCTAAGGGGGAAAAATAGTCACAAAAAATGTCATTTTGGGGGGTTAAAAAACCCCATGGTTTGGGGGATTCCAGGGATTTCGGCCCTAAGGTGGACCGGAGGTGTTATCGGGGCTCCAAGGGTCCCCTCGGAGGCTCCGTGTGACCATCGGGCTCCGGGCCAGCGCCAGAGCCTCCGCGCACTCCCAGCCGAGGATGCTCCGGGAAGCTGCCGCTAACAACGGTTTTCCATCAGAGTCTAATTAAAGAATCGCTGAGCAAAATCCTGGTTAGTTTGCAAAGCCTTCTCGGGTCTCCTCTTCCTCCTGCCTGAGCCGAAGCAACAATCAGCGCCTTGTTCGGGAGCGGGGTCAGGGCAGGGCAGCGCTTGGGCCACCTTCGTTAGCGGCCCAATTATCCCAGGCATGCGATTTTCCCGGCACTAGAACCAGGATTCGACATTCCCACTTAATCAGCTTTGGGATGAGCCACGTGAAATTAATAAACCCCTTAATTTGAGGTGGTGGGGGGGGGGTTCCTCCCTAAGTACCAACATGTCACCCCAAGGATGCTCCCAGGGTGTCTTGGATTAATATTCCCAAGGGATGGATGTTTCAGATCCCATCTAAATGAGGAGGGGTGACTCCAAGTCCCGCCCCGCCCCCCCAAAAAAAGGATCTTTTTTATATGTAAGAATCATTATTCTCTTTCTTTTAATAAATAATGGAATTACTGCTGTTCCTTGACCCTGCCACTCTGGCCACCACCTCCCTCCACGTGAAAGTTCCCAGGAAAAAAGCAGAGGGAATTAAGCCAGGCCCGTTAATGAAGCTCATTAATTAGGCCTGGCCCCAACAGAACTAATCAGGGAGGTTTTGGCACTTGGATTTGGTTGGTGCTTCAGAGTAAATCCATCCCAAGGAGAAAACCTCCTCCGTGTTTGGGAGGGCATGAATGAGCTGGTAAATTGGTGGTGTCCCAAAAAAAAAAAACAAAAAAACACAACCAGAAAAAGCCCCCAAAACCCCACAATTCTACCTGTGACCTTCCCCCAAAAACCTAGGATGGGAATGCTGAAAGCACCTGTTGCTTACATTAAAAAATGAGGGATTTTGGGGGGTTGAGTGGGTTTGGGGAAAACTGGGAGGTTTAGGGCATGGTGTGATTTTCCTTTGCTTTTGGGAGATCACTCTCATTTGTTTGGGTCCCGATTTTGCCTTTTCCTGGCTAAAGGGCACCCTGGGAGCTGCCAGGCGCTCCCCTAGGTAGGGCAAGCACAGGTGAGTCATGGCTCCAGGGATGGGGATGCAGCAGCCAGATGAACTTTGCTCCAGGAAGGTGAGAGGTAACAACACCTTGATGCACCCACACCAGCCACTACCCCCCAAAAAAAATTAAATTAATTTTTCCATTTTAACATTTGGAAAAAGGGAACTTTTCATGGCAACAACAACAACAAAAAAATTAAATTCCAGGGGAAAAAAACTTGTATTTTGATTAAATTCCAGCAGTTTGAAGATATGAAAGGGTAAGACTGGAAGGAAAATTGCTTTTTGCAGACTCGTTCCAAGTAAGGTCAGGGTGAGTCAGCTCCTCCCGCTCCCTTCCTAGTTCCAAACACGCTGCCCGGCTCTGATCTGGGAGCCTTTCGGCTTGAACTTCACCATTAAAGGCAACTTTGAGGGGAAAAAAATAATTAAATAAAGGGAAAAGTCCATTTTTAAGGGCAGCTTTGCCCAGGCAGCTCCTGCCCAACCCCACGTGGGTTTTTTAACTCCTTGCAGGAAAAAGCATCTTTATCGGGAATTTTGGGACAAATTCCCTCTTATTTCCATAAAATAAACTTATTTAAGCCCAGCTAGTCCCCAAATTCCTGGTTTTATCCCTAATAATTCCTCTATGTTATAGGAAAGACAGATTTTAAATAAATTTATAGTATTTGTTTTCTTTTTAGCTGCTTCCTGCTTCCTCCCCAGGTCCAACACGGAAGCCAGGATGCTCTGAGGAGGATCCGGGGGGGCGACAGGGGCCCCCAAACCCACTGCCTTCAGCTTTACAACTCTATTTTTAACCCTTTTTTTTTTTATCCTCCAGCCTGGAAGGACTTTGGGATACAGCCCACCTCATGGATCAAGGGAATGAATAATCCCTTTAAAAGCAAAATAATAATCTTAAAATATTAATATAAAGATACTGAAAGAGTAGCCCAGCAGGGAATTCCAACTTTTTTCACTCCAGCATGGAGGATTTTGGGATGCTGCTGCCTCCTAGAAAAAAGGGAATTTGTAATTCCTTCTAAATAATACTAAAAAATAAGTTCTGGAACGGAACTTCAACTTTTTTTACTCCAGTGCAGGAGGATTTGGGCAATTTTGGGATGCTGATTGTTTCATGGATCAAGTGAATTAAAAATTTCTCTAAAAGCAAATTAGCAATAACATAAAAAAACAAAAGTCTCAGGAGGACATCCCATTTTTTTACTCCAGCATGGAGGATTTTGGGATGCTCTCTGTCCCATGGAGCACAAAAAAATAATAATTCCTTAAAAACCCAAATAATAGTTTAAAAAGGGGGTCCCAGGAGGGAATTTTGGGAAAACCCACATGACAAAGACACCATTAAAATTATCCATGAGGATTTAAGGAGCAGCCCAGAGGCTGCTCCCAAGTGGTCCCATCTGAGGATAGAAGAGAGGATGTGGGCAGTTGGTGCAGCCCCTTGCACACTCATCTGCACATTCCCGGGAGCGAGGGCATATGGATAACACAGCTGCAGCTACCTCCCAAGCCGGGAAAAGCTCACACCCCCATGGAAAGCCAGGAAAAAGCCACTCCAAACCCACAGGAGGGGACTTAAAGCCAGAGAATTTGGGGGTCACACCGGCACTGTGGGGACCAGGTGGGATTTGGGCTGAGGGAGAAAACCGGGGGGGATGGGGAGAAGCATTGGAGTGGCGGAACTTGATTTTGTATTTATTTTTCTTCCCTACTTAAAGGTCATCCAGGGACAGCAACACAATCTTAGTGAGTTTTGCAACTGCGACCAGCATGGGAGACGTTTTTGCATGGAATGAGCTGGAAAAAACACACAGAATGTGAAACCCTCCCCCCCCCACACACATCCTGGGTTAATAATATTAATTATTAAATATTAAGGGGGTTGGGGAGGGGAGTTTATCCCCCACCTCCCAACCGCCAGCTGCTTCTATGAAAAATCCCTTTTTTTCCCATGCAAAACACACTCTGGATGGAAGCGTCACCCATCAGTGCTTTGCAAATCACCCCTGCAATTAATTACCTTTACAAAAATTAATCATTTCTAACCCAAATTCATCCAAGGCCGGGGGTTGCAGAGCTGGAAAAGCAGTGGGAACGAGACTGCGGCCGCATTCGGGAAGCCGGGAGTTAAATGCTTCGGATTTCTTGGGTATGAGACCAAATTTGCGTTTAATTCCTGCCCCCATCACCGCGCTGCCGGCCGGCACGTTCCCGGCTCCCACCCCCAATCCCACCACTCATCCTGGAAAACAAGCGCGGAGGCCGAGACGGCTCGGAATGAAATCATTAAAAAATAGAAGATACATAGATAGGTAGATATAGATCCTTAAATTTAAGAAAATTGTGTATTTCATGCTCCAAAGTGGGAGGAGGAGGAAGAGACAGTTGTTTTCCAGACGGGTAAATACCAAGAGGGATAATTCCTGTCACATCTTTGATTAGGATAAAATCACAATTTTGGGGATTAATTACACTTCGTGCCGCAACACAGCCAATTTCCTAGCACATCTCCCCCGACACCTTCCCCCCCCAGAACAACAACCCAGTTGGATTTATTCCAACCTTTCCCAGATGGGACTATTTGGGGGGGGCGGGAATATTTCGGTGGTTGGGATAAAGCAAATGGGGTTGATGTCAGTGACCTGCTGCAATTGACCACCCGGATCGTTCTGGGCTTTTACCCCACAAATTAATTATAAATTAATTAATTTAGGAGGGGTAGGGTGTTGGGGGATCCCAGCCGCTGCCGAGCGGCCGGGAGAGCTCAGAGCATTTAATAACTCAGTGTTTGGGATAAATTAATGGGAATTGGGTCAGGAGCTCCAGACGAGATGTGCCCGGCCGAATCCCAACTCTGCGGGGATCCGCGGGGTCCCGGCGGGGTCACCCCAACCTCGCACCCCCAAAAGCCACCTCGGCCTCTGCTGGCCTCTCGGGCCACCTCCTCCCCACATTCCTGAAACGGGGTCAAAAGGGACAGTATTGAGTCGGTCCATCGCGGTTACGCATTTCGGGAGGAACGGGGAGCCCAAAAGCGGCTGCCGGGCGTGCTGCGACGCGCCGAGCCGGCATCGGCCGCTCTTTGGGGAGCGTTCCACCCGCAGTAAGGGTACAAAATAAAGCAAAAAAGTGCCCGCGGCTGGTGGCGGCAGCCGCGCGTGTGCGGGGGCGGCCCGGAGTTGCGTAACGCGGGGCGGGGGGCGCGGGCTCACCTTGCTGCCGGTGTCCATGGCGGGGCCGGGGCCGTGCGGGGCTGGGGCGCTGCGCGGGGCGCGGGGCGCGGAGCGGAGCGGGGCGGAGGCGCAGCNAGAGTGTGTGTGTGTGCAGATGTGTGTGAGTGTGCAGCTCCGTGTGTGTCGCTGCACGCGTGTGTCTGTGTGTGTGCAGGTGTGTTTGAGTGTGCAAGTGTGTGTGTCACTGTGCACACGCGTGTGAATGTGAGTGTGGTGTGTGTGTCACTGTGTACACGTGTGTGAGTGTGCAGGTGTGTGTGACTGTACACATGTGTGAGTGTGTGTATGAATGTGTGTGAGTGTGCAGGTGTGTGTGAGTGTGCAGGTGTGTGTGTCACTGTACACACGGGTGTGAGTGTGTGTGTGAGTGTGGTGTGTGTGTCACTGTGTACACGTGTGTGAATGTGTGTGTAATCACATGCCCGTGAGTGCGTGTGGCTGCTCATATGGTGGGTGTTTGTGTGAGTGTCACTGTGCATGGGTCTGTGTGAGTGTGTGTGTGTGTGCACAGATCTGTGTGTGTGAACCGTGTGTCAATATTCATGTGTGTGACGGTGTGCACAGGTGTGAGCATGTGAGTGGCGTGTGTGCACGCGTTTGTGTGTGTACATGCAAGCGTGCAAGGGTGTGCGCTGCTGTACATGTGTGTGAGTGTGCACTGGGTGTGCCTGTGCACACGAGTGTGCAAGGGGTGCATGGCTGTACATGTGTGCACGAGTGAGTGCACACCTACGTGAGCCTGGCTCTGCCACCCCCTCCCCAAAACTCCCCTTTTCCCCCCCAATTCGTATTTTAAAATCCTTAAAAATCACAAAAAAATCCTAAAAAGTAGATGGAAAATGCAATTCCCCTTGTTGCTCCTGCTTAAAAAAAAAAATTGCAAAAATGTTGGGAAAAGTGACCAAAAAAATTTAAAAATGCACAAAAAGTGCACAAATATTGAAAAAACACAGCAAAAGTGCAAGAAATTATTGTGCAATAACTGCATCCCAAGAAGGTAAAAGGAGAGGGGAAATGGCCAAAAATCAAAAAAAGTTAGCTAAAAGTTGCATAAAACTCGAAGAAAAAGGGAAAAAACTAAAAATAAAAAGAAGAAGAAAAAGAAAAAAGAAAAGGAAAAATAAAGCACAGAAACGTACAAAAAATTTTAAAAGCCCAGGGGAAAAAAAGAAAAATGCAAACATTGCACCAAAAAAACTTTCAAAAAAGAAACACGCACACACACACACGCAAAAAAAAAAAAAAAGAAGAAAAAAAAAGAAAAGGAGCAAATATTGTGCACCAAAAGGCATGAAATTTAAAGAGTAAGAAGGGGGGGATGCAAAGAAAAGACACCAAAGGAGCAAATCCCAAAAGCACCAAAAAGGCAAAAGTGGAAATCGCACTAAAAAAAACAGAAAAACTATCATAAATACTAATTTTCGTTCCTAAAGATGCCGGATTTTGCCCCAAATTTGGCCATTCCGGGCAATTCCCCACCTGTGAATTGCACCAAATATCCATTGGATCCATCCCAGCCCCTTTTCCCCCTTTTTGCCCATCCCCAGGGATCCGGGGGGATTTTGCCGACTCTGCGTTCCTGGCGGGACCCCTCACCGGCGCCGCGGGATTGCTGATGGAGGGAAACGGCCGGAGCGGGATAATCCCGGCGGGGCCGAGGGGCTGGAGGGGATTTAGGGGGATTTGCTCCCGGGAAAAGGGTTAAAATAACACCGGGAGGGGGGGCGGGGGGGAAGCCGGAGGCCACCGGGATGGGCTCAGTCATTCCAAGGATCCAGGTCTTGCTGGAGATCCAGGCCAAGGGTGGGCTCCGGGAGTCCACCTGTGTCCAGGACAGGTCACAGGGGTGGGATCAGCTGCTCCATGGGCCTGGAGCTCTGGTGGAGACCCGAGGCCGCAGGGGTGGGCTCAGGGAGTCCAGTCGTGCTGGAGGACAGGGACAAAGGGACGGGATCAGCCTTTCCGAGGGATCGGGGTTCTTTTGAGGACAAGGGATCTTAGGGATGGGGTCAGCTTCTCCATGGATCCGGATTGTGTGGAGAACAGGGACAAAGGGATTGATTCAGCTCTCCATCCTCGTCCCCTGCCCCACCACAGATCTCGGCTTTGACGCCCCCAGCACAGCCCCCCACGCCCATCCCAGGGACATCTCCTGTAAACTCCCATTGCCAGCAGACGAGGAAATCCGGGCTCCCGATCCCTTCGATCCCTTCCCTACGCCGCATCACTCATGACGAGCCTGTTATCTCATGGCCTCTCCCATCCTGACCCAGTGCCACCCTCAGGAGCATCAGGGACACACAAGTCCTGGTGACACACAGGATTTGGGGAGGAGATTTGAACACAGCTCCCATTTTTTCAGGTGAAGTCCAGGCTGGAATTGCCTTTCCAGGAATGTTTTTTGGGGAAATAAAACTGTCCTCACAGGATGGATCATAGAAGAGAAATTGGCTTTGCTGGGACTTGATGCTGTAGGCCGAAAGTCCCAGATTATCCCTTAAAATATAGGGAAACCAAAGAATTTGTCCCCCAACACAGAACATCCTTGGCATGGAGTTAATCCACTCTAGGGCAGAATTTATTTCAATATTCCCAATGTCCTCCAACATGTTTGAGCCTCAAGAAGCTTTAAAATATTTCCCTGAGCCAAAAAGCTGGGGTGTATCCTTTTAAAGTCCAGCCAAAAATCCCCAAAAATAGGATTTCCAGACCTCCACCATCCCAATTCCTCCAAATCCCCCCCCCCAAAAAAAAAGACAGAAAAAATACACAGGAGTGTGTAATTCCAGTACAACAACCCCAGCCCCCAGGAGCTGGACCAGCTGCCAATATCTGCCTGGCACTACACCAGGGTGATCCCACCAGCATTCCAAGAATTGGGTGTTTTTCCTGGCATGAGGCTCTTTGGGGTGGGTTGAGCTGGGGTCAGGTCACCTGGAAAGCCTCAGCCCAGGGGATGAAATTGGGGATAAAGTCCATCAGGAAACAGGATTTGTCATAAAATTGGGTTGGGCAACATTGACACAACTTCCACAGCGATTTCAGCCTCACTTTAAATGTCCTGGCTTGGCTTTTCCATTGGGATTTAGAGCTGCTCCCATGAAGATTTTTGGCTCCTTGTCTGGGGGATGCTCCTGGAGCCTTCCTGGTCCAGCTCTAGGGATGTGACAGAGCTCCTGAATATCCTTAATATTTGGACTTAACAGCTGGTGCTCCTTGGATTTCACTTTTTATCCTTAAACCTGGATTAGTTAAACCCCAGGATTAGTAAAACTGGGATTAAAGAGCATTAAACCCTCCAGTCCTTGGGTTAGAGTGGAATGGAGAAAAGTTCCATGTCTGTAAAAACAGGAACACTGATCCAAATAAAATCAATTATTATAATTTAATGTATTCCAATTAATAAATAAAAAGTTTTCCAGCCCAGGGAGTGACTTCCTTGTCCCGAACTGACCTGATTTTCTTGGCTTTTCACTCAATAAACCCAGCAAAAATGAGAAAACAAAGGCAATTTCAGGTTTATCAATGGAAAGGGGAAAATTACCCCTCACTTCTGGCTCTTCCGAAGGTGGGGTTTCCATTTCATCCCTTATTTTGCATTTTTAGGGCACCACAACATGGATGAAAACATGGGGAGAAAAGAGGTCGGGGCTAAAAATAACTGGGTGAGTCACGGACAGCACCAGGGGTGTTGTGCCGACAGAGCTAGAGCCGAAACCCATGGGAAGAGGAGAGGAAAAAATCCATTTTCCCTTCAGCTTCACACGTTCATGCAAGAAGATTCCTAGTCCGTCTGCAAGAAGAAAGAAAAAGGGGGATATATGGTTATTTTTTATACACAAATATAATAAATTTATATAATCCTGCTTTTCCCATTCCATAAAATTGCCTTGGATTTCCCAACGAACCCCTAAAACAGCCAAAACAGCAGAAAAAGGGGATTTCCCCCCCTCTTCCATGATATTATGATAAATTATTTCCCATTTGCCTATTATTTTCCCCTTGGGGAGCTATTTCTGAAGTCAGACTGTTACTGACAATAATTAATCCTTAAGGATAATAAGCAGATAATGGCCACTCCCATGGCTTCATTTACAGGGATGCTCCTTTTAAAAATTTTTTTAAAATTCATTCTTTGATTTTATTTCATCCCATTGCTGTGATGTGGAGGATGCCATGGGGGGTTTTCTGGGGGAAAGTTTCTGAGGTTTTGGGGTGCAGTCACTGGGATTTTCTCCATCTGGGGAGGAAAGGGGTGGAGGAGAGAGAAATGAAAGGTGGAATAGGGAGAAAAAATAGATGGATTACAAAGAAAAAGGATAGAATAGGGAGAAAATTGGTGGAATAGGGAGAAAAGCCAGAAGAACAGGGAGAAAAAAAGGTGGAACAGTGAGAAAAAGAAGTGGGACAGGGACGAAAATAAGGTGGAATAGGGAGAAGAGGTGGAACATGAATTTTGAAAAAGGTGGAATGGAAGGAAAATAAGAGTGGAATGAAGAAAATAAGTGGAGCAGGGAGAAAAAAAAGTGGAAAAGGGAGAAAATGGGTGGAACAGAGCGAAAGAAAAGGTGGAATAGGGAGAAAAATGGGAGGATTAGAGATAAAAAAGGGTGAAACAGAGAGCAAAAAAAAGAGTGAGACTGAGAAAAAAGGTTGGATCGGAGAGAATAAAAGCCGAATAAGGAGAGAGAAAGGTGTGATAGGGAGAAAATGGGTGGAACACGGTGAAAATAGGTTGGAAGAGGGAGAAAAAAGGTGGAATACAGAGGGGGGGAGAAATAGTGGATTAGCGAGAAAACGGGCGGAATGAAGCCGGTTTTCCCTGTTTCTGCTACTCTAGGCACATTCCCAAGGTCCCAGCCCTGGCCCACGGTCGGAGCACTTGGGGCTTTGGGAATCGTGCAAGGAGGGGAGGGTGTACCAGAACCCCAGTACCCCAAAGGAGCATCTTCCCGGCTCCGGCATGACCATCCCGGTGGGCATCCACCCACGCTTGCTCAGATTTAGGAATTTTCCAGGTTTTGGGGGGATTTTACAGCAGCCAATAACAGCGTCCCACAGAGAAATCCGATGTGGATCCTCCTTCCGCCCCTTGGCATCTCTGGAACGCTTGATGATTCATGAGCAGCCTGGAAAAGGGCTGGAGGCGAACTTTGGGGATGAATTTTAGGGGATTTGGAGTCAGAGGGTGCATAAATGTTGGGTTTGAGGGTGGGAACGTTGTCAGGCTGTAAGCCAGGTGCTGCTGGAGGGTACAGGATGAGGTGTTCCACGCATCCCACTGTGGATGGAGAAGGAGATCCCATCTTATGGGATGCTCCATTTCTAATTAATTAATTTAATAACGATTTTCCTCTTTCTGCACAAGGTATATTTTACCCCCTGGGTCCACCAAAAGCATGTGGGTGCGGGTGGCTTTGGCATCCCAAGCTGGAAAACTAGGAAGGGAAAAAAAGCCCCAAAATCCTAATTTCTTCTATTAAAAATCCCTGGGGCTCTAGGCAAGATGGGCTTTGCCTCCCCATCCCTTGCTGACTGAGAAGTGCCCAGTTTGAGCACTGGGAATGGGTCGGAGCAGGCTCCATGGGCAATTCCCACCCCGCAGGAAGGAGGATTAATCCCCATTACCTAATTAACTGCCTGAATAATAATGAGTCAGGTATTTGTGTGTCATCAGCCCCTGGCTGCAGGGACATGTTGGAGACAACGAACGCAGCTCAGCAAATCCAGGAGCTAAAAATTCCTCCGATCTCCATTTTCCCGGGTAGGGAGCAGCTCCGAAGAGTGAGGCCGGAGGCTCTGTCCTCCCAGGACGCTGCAGCTCAGCTTTTTGGGATCGCTGTCCTTCCAGGAAGGTGCAGTTTTATTTGGGGGATACCATAAATCTAGGAAAATGAAACTAAAATTTTTTGGGATTGTGGTTCTCCCAGGATGACACAATTTGATTTTTGGGGGATATCACTCTCCCAGGACAACTAGATTTCACTTTTGTGGGGCCTCCCTTCCTCCCAGAATGATACAACTTGTTTTTTTGAGGAATATCACCCTCCCGATGTGATGCAATTTAAATTTGGGTGGGTAATATGAATTTTTGGGGAGTGTCACTCTCCCAACACCAGGCAATTTGAATTCTGAGTGGGTCGTAACCCTCCCAGGACAATACAATTAGAAATTTGGGGGGCATTGCACCCAGCCAGGCTTATAAAATTTGATTTTGGGAGTCATTATTGTCCCAGGATAACACAATTCTGTTTTGAGGGGCATCACCCATCCGGGACAATGGAATTCGAATTTTGAAGGATTATCGTCATTCCAGGACTATGCAAATTGATTTTGGTGGTGGGGGGAGATGTGGGGCATCAACCTCCCAGGGGGATGAACTTTGATTTTTGCAGAGATATAGCCCAGCCAAGACGAAGCAGTGGGATTTCTAGGGGGGAGGTGGGTTATCACCCTCTCACAATGGCAAAAATTTCTTTTTGGGGGTCTTAGTGGATTCTCAGGACAATGTAATTCACTCTTAGGGGGATCATTACCCTCCCAGGATGATGCAAAAGGACTTTTTGGAGGATACCATCCTCCCAGGATGATGCAATTGGATTTTTTGGGAATAGCACCCACCCAAGACAATGCAACTCGATTTTTCTGAGGTTCTCCCAACACCCCTCCACCTTACACAGCCTCACCCGCCCTCTCCATAACCCCATTCCCCACACTCATGATTCAGCAGCTCCCAAAAAACCCAGGAGGCAGATTACAAACTCCTTTCCAAGTGGGAGAAGAAGAAAAGCCACGTTGACGGCTTACTTCCAAAAAATTGCCAAGCTTCCCAGAAATGCCTTATAAATAACCTGGAATAAAAGGTTGGATCAACATTATTATTATTATTATTACTGGTGGTGGCGGTGGTGGTTTTGTTGTTGCTGTTAATGTTGCTTTTGTTGTCAGCATCGATGGGAGTGATGCTGACAACAGCTCTTAACAATCCTTTCCTCGTGGATTTGGGGATATTCTCCCTATTTTGGGGGAGTGATACAAACCTGTTAAATTAAAGCAATGGAAAATATTCCCGAAAACTCTGACCTGAGTGGATGTTCTGCTGGTGCTGGGTCACCATCCCCCTGCTTCTCCCAATTAAAAGAATTAAGGGAAGGAATGGAAATGCAGCTCCTGCTGCCCCTCGTCAGGAGCAATTAAATCCTGTGGGTTAATGAGCAGGATTTAATTAGGAAAAGGGAAAGGCTCCACTCATTAGATGGAAATGGAGACAACAGAGTGAGGGGCTCAGACCCCCCAGAAATGGGGGATGGTAGGGAGGATCTGGCTGTGGAAAAGGGGGGATCAATGCTGTTTACCATGAAATTCCCATATTTGGGGGTTTCCTGGCTGGATTTGGCCAAGGAGATGCCAAGAGCCTTTTTGTGCCATATCCAGGCATTCCACAGGTTTAAGGATTTTAAACACAAATTAGAGGCTCAAATGGATCTGGAATGCACTGATGGCCAAACTGGCTCTGGTATCTCTCCAGGTGGATTTCCCTTCCCCATTCCTGGGAATGTAAATGGAATGGGGGCAGGTAAAAGCCCTGAGGATGTGCTAAAGGGTGGCCAGCAGTGCCCGGCTCTATCCCAGATATCCCTCTGCACCTTTGATCCCACATCATCCAATCCACCACACACCTGTATAAGCGTCTTGTGCTGTGTCCCCAAGCTTCCCTTCCCACGTAATCCTGTGCAATCCTATAGAATTCTATGCAATCCCAGTGGAAACTAATGCAATCCCATGGATTCACCTGATTAAATGCTGTGCAATCCCATCAATAATCCTATTCAGTCATCCCAAGGAATCCTATTCAATCACGCCGTGGAACCCCATACAATTCCACAGACTCCCATGTGATCCCATGCAATCACCCCATGGAATTCCATTAAATACGATGCAACCAACCCATGCAATTCCCATACAATCACCACAAAGAATCCCATTACATAACTTGTAACCATCCCATGCAATTATCCCATGTAATCCCATGCAAGATGATGAAATTGCATGCAATCACCCCATGAAATCCCATGTTATTCCTGTGCAATTCCCATGCAATCCCAAAATCTAGCCCCCATGGGTAGCAGCTCTGCCGCATCCTGTGGGAAGGGTAGGGCAAAGCCCCCAGCACTGCTTTTTAGCACCGAATTCTTTGCATAAGAAGGAGATAGGAAAATGCTGGAAAAGTGCTTCCCAGCACGTCCCGGCATGCTGGGGAACCGGCCCAGCTGCAACCTCCCCGGTGGGATTGGGGGATGCCCAGAACATCCCATAAAGTCTGAAAACATCCCCCATCAGGGTTTCTTGGATGCTTCGAGTCACAATTTTGGGAGTGAGGGGGTTCAGCAATGCAAACCGGGATGATGAGCAATGATGGCGTGATGGATCCAAATTTTTGGGAATGTCATATCAAGGTCACCCCAGATCTTGTCAGGGCTTGCCCATTCCCACGCAGCCACTTTGATCCTTCTGTACTTTTCAGTCTCTGAAATTCCTGTGGCTTTTGAATTTCACTCTGTGTTCCCCAACCTGGGATTTCAGATGGATTTTTCCCTCTTTTCCACATTTCCTGGCTCATTGAGGGGGATCAGCACTTTAGAGCTTCACCCCCACTTCCCACAGACCTCCAAAAAACACGGGTTAGCCAAAAAAAGCTCTCCCTTTCCAAATCCAAGGTCAAATCCTGGCAACACCCTCCCAAAATCACTCCAGCCCAGAGCTGCTGGGACCTGCCCTACTTGGCCACCAGAGCCCCAAAATTTGGGGGGTGGGGTCGGGTCAGGGCTTGTTGCCGCCTGTTGCAGGAGTCGAGGCTGGCTTAGGAAGCATTGCTCTGGATCCGAGTGAAGGCTGAGTCCAGGGAAGATCATGACATGGACAGGCACCATTTCCCAGCAGGAATGGGGGAGGCCGTGGGGGATAAAGGAGATTGCAGGGGGAAGGACATCCATGGGCTGAAGGACACACATGGAATGAAGGATGTCTCTGGGATGAAGAACATCCATGGGGGGATTTATGAAGGATATTCATGGGATGAAGAACAATCATGGGGTGAAGGACATCCATGGTGTCAAGGACATCCACAGGCTGAAGAGCACCTGTTGAGTGAAGGAAGTTCAGGGAATGAAGAACATCTGCAGCGTAAAGGACTTCCATGGGGTGAAGGATATGTGTGGGGAATGAAGGACATTCCATGGAGGAACGAAGGACATTCCCCAGGGTGACAATGGGCAGATGTCCTGGAGCACCATTTGAGCAGGGTCCCACTGAGGGATCCTGCACTGGGGATACCTGGGGACAGGTCACTGTGGGGTGGGGTTGGATTCTGGGGTGAGGCCCCAGCCAGGGTCCAGCAGCACTTCCAGGCTGTGGGAGCAGCAGCAGCAGCAGCAGCAGCAGGAGAAGTTCCTTCCTCATTCCAAGCCCTTTCACAAGGGCGGGGTGGGCGTGTGCCGGCCTGACACAGGCGATGGGCACTATCTTGCCCACGAGCTGCCTCCTCCCTGCCTCCTCATCCCCTCTTTGCCCGTTTTCTGAGATGCTACAGAGCTGGATGATAGAAAAAATTCCCCTACTATTGGGGAACATCATCACGTCCAAGCCCTTTTCCCAGGGTCACACTCCCTGGCAACAACCACTCGGCTGAGGCGTCTCCCAGCTCCTGTATCCCCCAATGTCCTCACATCCCACCAGCTCGCTCAGGACCCAGATTTAGGGAATTTGCTCCCCAAAAACCTCTCAAATGTTCCCAGCCGGCAAGCCGTGGGTGCCAATGACACGGGTGGGTGCTGGGAACTCGTCCACCTCGAGACCCTTTTTTTGACAGACATATTCTGATGTTTCCTTTCTACAGCACAAGGAAAATGGGAATGCTGGGGACTCCAGTGGGAGTCGGGCATGCGGGCTGGAATTGCACGGTCTGGCTGCCCCACAGCCCCTCGCACGGGGACCCTTTCACACTCCCTTTGCACATTCCCTGCTCACACTCACTCCCTGTTCACACTCACCCCTTCACACTCACTCTTCACACACTCACTTCCTGCTCACCTCACTCTGCAATTGCTCCCTTTCCACACTTGCTCCCATTCCATGCCTCTTCACCTTGCACACTTGTTCCTTGCTCCCCTGTCCACCCTCCCTCCCTCTGCACACCTGCTCCGCATGCACACTGCACGCACGTGCTCCCCTTCCATGCTTGCTCCTTTTGGAAGTTTGCTCCCCCAGAGCACCAATTCCCTTTGCACACTTGTCCCTTTGCACACTTGTTTCCATGGGTTTGTTCCAATATGCCACACTCAGTCCCTTTGTCCACTCGCTCTCCCTCTGTGCTCACTCCCCTTGCACACTTGTTCCCCTTCCACTCTCACTCCGTCTGCTTGTGCACTCCCCCTGCATGCTCAGGCCTTCTGCAGCTTGGTGTCCTTCTACGATTGTTCTCCTTCCACACTCACTCCCTTCCACACTTGCTCCTTGTGCACACTCACTTCCCTTGCTCATTTGTTTCCTTCCTACATGTTCTCCCCTTGCACACTCCCCATTCCCCTACACACTCCCTCCCTTCCATATTCCTCATTCTTTTGCACACCCTTCAGTCTCTTGCACACTCCCCATTCCCTTCTGCACTTCCTCTTCCCTTGCACAGTCCCATTCCCTTGCACACATTCCTGTTCACAAAGAGCCGTAAGGTCAAATAAACCCACGGAAAGGTTTATTCCCTTTGCCCCTGGAATTCCCAACCCTCCCCCAAACATGGGATCACGGGGTGCAGGCTTGGCCCCCCCTGGCATGGAGCTGTGTTTTGCCCCCGCACTGTGGAATCCCAGATTTGGGGTCCCTCTGACAAGGACCAAAGCCCCTTTCCCACGCACTGCCCCCCCCAGGGTTATTTTCGCCGCCCCCCGCGGTGGGAGCTTTTCTCTCTCTTCCCTTCCCCTGCCCAAGATTTCCTCCCAGCTTCCTGGCCCGCCTGTTTATTCCCAAATCCCACATTTTTTTGTTTGCCTGGCGGTAATTTTCCATCGAGGCTCAAAATCTTGAATTCCCGCATTGCCCACATGAAAAATTAATGTCCCGGTGAATAAAATCACCACATTTGTGGGGTTTGTAGGCACAAACCCTCATTTATTTTCCCTTCAAGTCCTGAAAATTCATTTCCCCAGAAGGTGGGAAAATAAATTTGGGAGAAAGAAGAATATAAATATAAAGTTATAATAAATACATTTCTGAAAGGAGGATCTTGCCCAAAAAATAAAATTTTCCAAAAATCTGGGGAGAATTATAATTTTGCATCCATCAAAAATTGATTGACATCAGGATCTGGGACACCAGGGAACAGTGGAAGGATTGTATTTGTGGGTTGTGGATATAAGGACTTGGAGGAGTGTTTTCCCTACAGAGAAGAATCCTGAGGATGATGGTTTGGGATGAGCCAGGGGCTGGTACCCAGGTGGAAGGAGAGGCTGAGATGCTCAGACCCATGAATATTTTAAATATAAGTAAAATATTTATTATAGATAATATATAGGATGATTTGGGTAGGTTTGGCATTAAGAAGCTGCAAAATTAGATGCAAATATATCTATTTGGAGGTTAATTGGGACTTTTTTCACAAGAAAGCCACAAAAAAAATACATGAATGGAGTTTTGGGGTCTTTTTCACACTAAAAAGCTGAAAAATATAAATATATATTTAAAAATACATATAGGGCGGATTGAGGTCATTCTTCCACTAGGAAGTTGCAAAATTAAATAAAAAAACATACTTTGAGGTTATTTTTGCATTAGAAAGCCATGAAAGTCTATATAAAAATAATATAAGGGAATTATGAGGGTCCTTTTTGTATTAGAAAACTGTAACATTAAATACAAATATAGACAGAGTTTGTGGTGGGGTTTGTAGCAGAAGACAAATAAATTATACAAAAAAATTAAAGATATGGAGGGTTTGGGTGTTTTATGTGTTAGGGAGACGCAAAAATGTATTAAAAATAATTATATATGAGGGAGTGGGGGCCTTTTTCAGTAGAAAGTTGCAGATTTATATTCATACTTAATATATGAGAGAAAAATAACATTAATATGTCATATAAATATAACATTAACCTAATCATAATATAACTATAAGATTAATTCACTGGGATATGTTGTGCAATGNAGGAGTAATTATCCATATTACAATATTAATATAATATTGTCTAAAAAATAAACAGAATTAATAACATATTCTCAATTAAAACTCCCAAAACTCCATATTTTAATCTTTCAAATCCCATGGAAAAACCACTCCATCCTTTGGTCCCTTTTCCCAAGGAAAAGTGGAGCAAAAACTCCCAGCTGGGAGAAGAGTGAGCCCAGGACTCTGATGGCACCAGCCTTCAGCCATCAGCTTCTGCTGGAGGAAGTGATTTTTGGGATTTTTCCATCATTTTTTCAAAATTTCCTCTTTAAATCCCTGTGATAGGGAGAAACTCTAATTCTTTTTGTGCATAATTTCCATAATTTTTCCAAATTTTCACCCTTTAAATTCCACCGGTGGGGGGAAATGCGACTTTTTGGCGTGGATTTTCCATATATTAGGAAAACTTGATCCATGGATTGAGCAGCCTGGAGAGAGGCTGAGACCATGCAAACTTGTGACACTAGTGGAACCGGCCGGGAGCCCTTAAATCCCACTGGAAAACTCACTGGAATTGTGATATTTTTGGGAAAATGTTCCACAGCTTTTGCAAAATTTACCCTTTAAATAATATTGAGGAGACAAATTGTGACGTTTTGGAGTGGATTTCCGGATTTCCCTTAATTTTTTTCCAAAATTTCCCCTTAGATATCACCAAGGAAGGAAATAGTGACTTTTAGGTGCAAATTTTCACACTTTTACGCAAATTTCCCTCTTAAGGTCCACCAAGGGGAGGAATTGTGATTTCTCAGATGGGGGAGCATTTTCCATCATCTAAGAGAGGTCAGTTCACAGAAGAAGGTTTTTTGGGATGTGCCTCCAGCATCCCACCAGCTGTGGGTACCACAGGTGATGTGGGCAGGGATACAGGAACCGCAGCATCCTCTCAAATCCCCAAATCCGCCTTTTTTTAAGGAAAAGCCTTTTCTAACAAGTTTAATCCACAATGGAATTTTTTCCCAGGTATTTTTGGCCTCTGATTCTGCGCCCAGGGAGATGCTGGGGGCTTGGTGCCTGCCTGGGTTGTTTTCCTCTTCCCGGAACAGCTGGAGAACAAACTGAAAAATAATAAAATAAAAAGTGATCAAATCAAGCTCGGCTGGGGCCATTCCCGGGGCAGGAAAATTCCAGAAAGGTGAGGGAAAAAAGTATTTGTTTAATTTAGGAAGCGCAAAAAAACCCCTCCCGGTGCTATTGACGGCGGGATGTGGCTTTGTGGGGGGAACAAAGGGCCGGGAACCCCCGCGGGGAGGAGGAAGAGGAGGAGGAGGCGGAGGAGGAGGAGGAGGAGG
>VWZS01004366.1:121713-136665 GCA_013397075.1 Rhabdornis inornatus
GAGGAGAAAGAAGAGCAGGAGGAGGTGTGAGCGCTCCTGATCCGCTCCAGCGCCAAGTCCTTCCCTCCCCGGAATTCCCTTCCCAGCAAAGGGAAGTGCGGAGGGGGGGACGACGACGACGACGANTCGTATAATGTATTTTTATATTATTTTGGGTTTTATTCATATTTTATATTCTTTTATTTTCTATTATTTTATTTTTACATTATTTTATTCCTATATCTTCTCATTTTTATATCCTTTTTAATTTCCATTCTCTTCCCTTTCTATCCATTTTTCTACTTTATTTGTCCATTTTTAGTTGTGATAAATTTATTATCACTTTACTCTTCATTATTTTGGGTTTGTATTATTTTATTACTTCTTTTTATTATTTTATATTGTTTTTCTTTTACCTCTAGTTTTTTTTTGCATTCGTGTAATTTTATCTTTCTTTTCCTGACTTCATTTTCCCATTATTTTACTTTTCTATTCTTTATTTCCTTATTCCCATTTTTACTGTCTTGCATTTATTCCTTTTTCCTTGTATTTTTCCCATTCATTATCATTTTCCTTCATTATCTTTGACACTATTTGGCTTTCATACCATTTTCCTTCTCTAGTCCTTCATTTTTCAGATCATTTATTATCTTCTCCCCTTTATTCCGCCACTAAACCACTAAATTTTGCCTTTTTCCAAACATTTTTCAAGACATCCAGTTTTAAAGGGGTATTTTCCATCTGCCACTTCCAATCCTGGGAATGTTATCTTTTGAGTTTAATAAAATATGGCAGAAAATCCGGTTCAAAACCCATTTAAATCAGTAAATGAAATAGTTCCCAAATGATTAAAATGATCATTACTTGTTGTTGTTGTTTTATCATTGCTATTCTTGTTATTGCTAGTATTAGTATTAGTATTAGTATTAGTATTAGTATTAGTATTACTACAGAGTATTAGTATTTCTACAGAGAGTGGATCTCTGGGTGATGGGGGGTGGAGCACAAAGGGGCTTGGGGGACACAAGAAGGGGATGGGAATTTTGGGCTGGGTTTATCTTTGGGCCAGATGAAAAATTCTGGGGGGAATGGAACTCTGATGGAACAGACGGAACTCTGTGGGGACCTCACACTGGAAAAAATGGATTTATTGGGGGACACAGTGCTGTAAAAATTCGTTTATTGGGGAATGTCGGGCTGGGAAAGTAAATTTTTGGAAGACTTCAGTGGTGCTGGATATACAAATCTTGTGGGGGACCCTGAGATGGAAAATGGGGTCTCCTGGGAGAGAAATTTGTTGGGGCACCTCATGCTGCTAAAATGAATCTTTCAGGGGATCCCAAGTCTCCAAAATAGGTTTTTTAGGGATCTCAGAGCTGCAAACTGGGTATTTTGGGGAACCACACAATGCCAAAAACAATGGGTTTTGTGGGGGATCCCAAGAGTGCAAAATTGGGTCCCTGGAGAGATACAGAAATGGGTCAAATGCTGCAAAAAAATTTGCCTTTTTGGAGGGATCCCAACACTGCAAAAAAGGGTATTTTGAAGGACCTCAAGAGTGAAAACTGGGATTCTTGGGGGACCCCGTGCTGCAAAAATGCGTTTTGTTAGGGGAGGTACCAATGCTGTAAAATTAGATCTTGTTGGGGACCCTGTGCTGGAGAAATGAGGTCTTTTGGGGAACTCCAGGAGTGCAAAAAAAGGGTCTTTTGGGGTACCCCATAGTCCAAAACCCATTTTTTGGGCAGGGATCTCCCACTGCAAAAATTGGTCTTTACAATACCCTCCATTGCAATTTCACACGTTTAACTCTGGGGAGGAAACCCCTAAATTCCAGTCTTGGGGATCACACAGATTTTGGGGCATAAGCAGCCCTGACAGAACCTGTTCTGCTCCAAACATGGATTTTTGCTGCTTTTTCCACAGGTTTTTGTTGTGACTGGAGCACGGGGCTCAAGGAATTAGAGGATTATCCAGGAAAATCTCACCCCTGAGCCCCAGGGAGTTGCTGCCAGCTCCATCATTTCCCAAAACTTGGCTTTGGGGGAGTAATGTCCGTTTGGGGGTTCAAGGGCAATTCCCACATGTGACAGGGTGGGAATTCCATCCAGGATCTGGGACTCTTGGACCCCGAAATGCAAATTTGGAGGGTATTTTCTTAAATCTGGGGGGCTTTTGTGGCAATATGGGACTGCTTTTGGAAAGCAGGACCCCACTGGTGCAAACATTGAGCCCCATCTTGAGAATCTGGGGTGTCTTTCCTTGAATTTGAGAGGGCTTCTTGCAAACCTGGGACCCCATTTTGGGAACCTGGGATGCCTTTTAGGTAGTCTGGGATCCTTTTTAGGAAGCCATTGGAAAATTTTTTTAAGTTTTGGAGCCCTTCTGGTGAATCAGGGCTCTTTTTTTAAACCTGGGACCCTTTTTAGGGAATCTGGTATGCCTTTTAGGGAACCTGAGGTGTCTTTATTCAACCCTGGAACCCCATTTTTGGAAGTGGGCCTTTTCTCACATTTGGGGAGGAGGATTGTGAATCAAGACTCATTTTGTTAAATTTAGAGTTACTTTTCTTTGACCTGGGACCCCTCTTCGAGAACCTTGGACCCCTTTTAGGGAACCTGAGGTATCTTTTTGTGACCCTGGAACCTCATTGCCCAAATCAAAACCACTTTTTTCTACAACAGTACCCCGTTTTGTGAACTTGGAGCACCTTTTCTTTAACCTGAGAAGGTTTTTTTGTCAATCAAGGCTCCTTTTATGAAACCTGGGGGCTTTCCTTAAACTTGAGACCCCTTTTTGGAAATCTGGGAGCTTGTTTTTCAAATCTGGAGGCCCTTGTTTGCCACCCTGGTGTCCATTTCTGCAAATCAGAGACGCCTTTTTGCAAATCTTGAACCCAATTTTGGGAACCTGGGGATGGTTCTTAAATTTGAGGGGTCTTTTTGGAAATCGGGGCTTCTCTTTTTACACCTGGGGGGATTTTTCTTATGCCTGAGATCCCATTTTGTAGACCTGGGACTTCATTTTGGAGCCTGAGCTTAACCTTTTTATTTTCATAAATCTGGGGTGACTTTTTACAAGTCTGGAACCCCCTTTTGCAAACCTGAGACCTCCTTTTGCAAATTTACCACCCCATCATATAAACTTGGGGTGCCTTTTCCCAAACATGGGGCCTCCTGCATCCAAGCATGAAGAGAGGTCCCTGGTCATAAAAGAAAGAGGGTTTGGGGGCCTCTTAACAGATAAAATAGGGAATAATTTACATGTAATGCTTTGCTTAAACTGAAAAGGCTGTGACTTTCCATTATTCCTCTCTAGAAGAATTTACCTTGGAAAATTTGAATTTGGATGGATTTTTAGCATTCAGTCATGTTCCTGTAGATTCTTTCTCGTAGTTGGGTGGATTTTTAGCATTTTCTCCCATTCCCAGGCACACTTTCTGATTTCCAGGCAGGAGCAAACACTTCTTTCCCCTCAAACCCCTTAAAACCAAGGCTAAAAGCTGCAGGAGGCTGACTGAGGGTAGTGTTAGGGATTGAGGTTCCCATAAACCTGGCCGTGGGATTTGGGGGCATGTGCCCCAGCAGGAAATATTTTCAGGCATCTATAGTTTAATTTCACTGTTTAATTAATAATGGGGCTATTCTTTGTTAGGGGCTGGTGGGGGATTATGCTGGAGTCAGCTGAGCTTGAGGCTGGATTCCTCTTTTCCAAGTCAGCTCCTTTGCTGGGAAAAGGGGTTGTAAATTTGTATGTTTATGTTTTATAGAAATATATCTATAACACTCCGTCCCTCTCTCTCTGTATATCTGTATTAAAATAATAATATTAATATATAAATTATAATTTACACATTATGTTATATATATTTCTGTAATTGTATTGATATAGAAATTAATATATATAAAGGAAAATTTATATTTTTATATAGAGAGATTATATGTATAATTTGCAATCCCTGGGATAGCTCAGCCTGGGAGAGTTAAACCTCCCCTCCACAGGACGACAAAAATCATAAATACCCAAAACCTCACTTTTTTCTTCATTTGAAATACTAGGGTGAACCCAGTCCATTGGGCATCTTCCCCTCCCCATATTCCTGATGCTGGGATGTTAATCCGTGCTGAATTGCCTCCCAGAAAACTCTGCTGGGAAGGGTTTAGGAGGAAAAAACCCTCAGTGAACACGTTTGCAATGGATTTTGACGCCAAGCCAGATTGGGAGGCAGGTTCTGGGTGTCCCTCCAACTATATAGAAGCTGGATGTGCCATAGGATGGAAGTGGGGGTTTATTTACATTAAACTTCTCCTGCTGGTGCAAAGGGCTGGAAAATCCAATGTGACAGCTCGTCCAGCATCTTGGCCTCTTTCCGACCTGTTGAGCCGAAATAATTCCCCGGGTTTTTGTTCGAGGCTACCCCAGTTTTAAAATGCAAAGAAGGGAAGGAGGTTGAAAAGGGGGGAATTTGGGGATCTCCAGGGCTTGTGCTGCCCAGTGTTCTGGAAATTGTGTTTTGGAGCGTGGAATTGAGGTAAATTTGGGTTTTCCTAGAATAAAATCCCAGTCTGGTTTGGATTGGGAGGGACCTTAAAGCCCATCCTGTTCCACTCTCTGCTATGGGCAGGGACACCTTCCACTATCCCAGGTTGCTTCAACCTGGCCTTGGGCACTTCCAGGAATGGGATGCTTTCAGGCAGGATTGGCTCTGTCCAATTGGGAACACCCTCCTCTACCTCACCACATCCCAGCCCAGCCCAGCCCTCCCACATCTCCCACCATGTGTTGGCTTGGGAATCTTGGTGACTATGAGCTGGTCCTTCTCCTATTTCACTTGACCTGGGAGCGTCCCGACTGGCCACAATGTTCCAAGAAGATGACACCAACCCAAGGCCTGAACGTCTTGAATGGCCACGCTGTTAGTATCTTGTTCTTTGAGATCTGGCACCTTCCCTGGTCATGGGGCTGTGGCTTCTCCTGGTCAGAGGAGACAGTCTGGTTGTTATCCCAACCCTCTCATCCCTCTCGCCAGAACAGCGTGGTCCATCCAACCCTACATTACTCACCTCTTCAACTGGAGACAGCAGGAACTCCAGGATGACTCAAAAGGAAGCAAAAACACTCTTTCAAACGATGGGAAAAGGAAGAAGCCAAGGGGTAGATAAATAATCACAGGCCAGGAAAGAAAAGAGGGAGGATGTGACCCCATGGGATCCATGGTGGGAATAGGATCTCACCTGGGATCAGATGTCCAGCCTGGGCAGCTCTTAGCATGAACTGGAGGTGAAGGTCTTGGGGAGGGCAGGGGGTGAAGGTTCTACAAGAGAAGCAATGAGGCTGGGCTGGAGAACCAGAGCCATGAAAAGGAGGAGCTGGGGCAAAAGCTGAAGATAAGGCCAAGTTGGAGATGTCCATTCCTTTGGACCTTTGCACATTCCTGGCTCTTGCTTGCACCTGACATGAGGAGGGTGGGGAGGCTGCTTTGTGGCCCATGTGGGTTTAATATCAGCCAGAAAGCAAAGCTGGAGGAGAAACTCAAGCAGCACCAGGTCAGCTCTCGGCAAAGTGAGGGAGAAGAGTTGATGCCAGAGGAACCAAGGCAGCTCTTGGTCCCCACATCCACTGACAAAGCAACAAGGAGGATTTGAGCTGGTAGAAGACTTTGTGTCAGTGACCTCAAAGTGCCTCAAAACCAGCTGGCTGGA
Source organism: Rhabdornis inornatus (assembly GCA_013397075.1). Lineage (NCBI taxonomy): Eukaryota > Metazoa > Chordata > Aves > Passeriformes > Rhabdornithidae > Rhabdornis > Rhabdornis inornatus. The sequence continues at coordinate 127,395 of VWZS01004366.1, forward strand.
GTTGGCCTGTCTCAGCTTCATCCCATGTCAGAGGAGACATGGGAAGAACATCAAAGCATCATCCATGAACCTCTCAGAGGGGAGAGCCTAAACTTTTTGTTTATTTGGGGTCAGGTGCATGTGGGTAAAGTAACAGGAGGTGTCATCACACATTTTTGCCCCTAAATCACCAGACGTGACCCAAAAACAATGTGGAATCAGACTGGAGATAGCTCTGGGACTTGGTCACCCATTCCAAGACTCAAGATTTGGTCAAAAGAGACCAATTTCCAGCTAATTTTATACTCAGGGTGCCAGCCTGAACAGCCCACAGAGACCAGTTCAGATCCCAAACCCCCATGACTGCCAGAATCCAGATCCTTTCCCTGCCAGTCCAGGTGATGTGGAGCCTGGCTCACTGCCATGGTGAATAACCCTGAGCTCACCCTGTTTGTTTTTCCTTGCCAGCATTCCCAAGATCCAAGCACATCACTTCCAGTGGGTGGTGGGACCATCCAGGGAGTTAACTGAAGAGAAATTCTGAGTAATGGGCAACTCATCATATTTGTAACATCTTCATCAGAGCCAATCTTGGTGTGTAAAGATTTCGGAGGTGATCGTGTCCAAATTATGGATGGATGAATGTGGGGATGGGGCTCTCCAGCATATTCCAAAAGCAGGATGGCAAAGCAAATTCCTGAGGTACTTCAAATGGTCCCAATTCACTCTTAATCATCATCAGCACTTCATCTCTACTCAAGAAAATTGAATTTTTGCAAATTTTGATGGTTTATTGAGGAAAACACCTCTCTGGGAGATTCCCAGGAGCTTGGTAAGGGGCTGGGAACCATATCCAGCACTTCCAGCACCTCCAAAGCACTATCACATGTCCCAAGCCATAGTGAGGAGCGTGGAGAAGGCATTGGATCGCTGCTTGCTGCTGGTGTGGAGGAATAAACACTCTGGATGCACAGGCAAAACCCACAGATCCATTTGCTTCCCAAAAAAATGCTGATCCATCAAGGATTTACAGGGTTTACAGCTTCATATCCCCATCACAAGTACAAGGACCATTTTGCTGTAAGAGGGTGGGGTTTCCCTGCATTTTCTCCTCCTTGGATTCATTTGGAGGACATTCCCAGCTGGAGAGAAGCAACCCAGATGAATTCTCCAGGATTTACCAGTAATAACGTCTTTCCTCCTCCTAGGAGAACTCAAAATACCAGAAGCAGGTTCTCCAGGAGGTTTCTCCAGGGGTACAAACCCACGCCAGAGGTTCCCACACACCCAAGGGTGACTGGACTGGTTATGGGGTTGGGTGAATCATCAGCGTGGGTGAAAGTCCTCTGACCTCACTCCTCTTCCCTTATTTAGGATCACACGGATGAAACCAAGAGGTTGGGATGGGCTGGAAACTTCTCAGACCAGTTGTGCAATGTCTTTTCCAACCCCATCCCAAAGCAATCCCTCCTCTGGGTTTTCACCTCAGCATCTTACTTCAAGATTTGAGATTGCAAAGAGGCAGATTTCCAGAAAAAGGCATTTCCATCCTTGATCTGTTGCAATTTGGGCTGTGATATATGTAATTTTTTCAGGGGTTGACACTGAACATCCTCCCCAATGCAAAATGGGAACCAAGAACACCCTCAGATCCCACAGTAAATAGTAAAAATCTCCAAAGGAAAGTGAAATTCCACCAGAAGAGTAGCCCCAGTAAGAGTAGCCCCATAAGAAATACGGAATATTTGCAGCTCTCTAACTCAAATCCATGTCAATTTGTCAAATTGGTGTGGGATTGCTCATCCAAGAAGGTCCAGGGTGAGTTTGTGTTGACGTTTTCATGGAATAAACATTGAGATGATCTGGGTTGGTGTAAGGGCTGATTTTCTCTCTCTGTGTTACAAATCCATGATGGAGGCTGAAAGAAGCATCAAATTCACCAAGACGGTAAAGATGCAAATAATTCCCTCAATTTATGTGCACATTTATTTATTACTTTAATTTTTGTCACACTCCAATGGCAAAGCCCATTGCAAACCCATTGTGAGGCTATTACAAGTCTGTCACAAACCTGTTGCAAACCATTTGCTAACCCATTGCAAGCCCACTGTAAATCTATTTTAAGCCCATTGTAAGTCCCTTGCAAGCTCATTGCAAGCACACTGCCCACTGCCTGTTGTAATCTCATTGCAAGCTGCTTGCAAGTCCCCTGTAAGTGCATTTCGAGTCCACTGTATACCCATTGTAGGCCCTTGTAAGCTCATTCCCAGCCCACTTCAAGCCTGTTGCAAGCTTGTTGTAAACTCCCTGCAATCCCAGCAGCAAGGGAAGGAGGAAGCCTGGAAGCGAGGCTGGGATCAAAGGAACCCTGCTGCTCCCAACCTCCGTCGGCTGATTTCCCAGCCTAGACTCCCCTCCCTTCTGGTTCCAGTTACACAGAGGCTCCAGGGCTACCGTCACAGCTCCGTCCCGCGCGTCACCACCACAGCCCCAAGCAGCCAGAGCCCTTTGGATCCTGCCCCCTGGGGCTGCGGGGATTTTCCACCCTCCTGGAGCTCCAGTGGGACCTTTGATCTCCCACCCAGGCAGCTGCTTCTCCTTAAATCACCGAGAGTGAAGCCCAGGGTGGGATAGGGGGATAAATCCTTTCCTGGGATGGACCGAATCCAGAGGCAGCCTTGGGAGAGCAGGAGCAGCACAGCCAGGAGGCTCCCCAGGACGAGGGACAAATGTCAGGACTGGGCTTTGTATTCCTGGGATGTGCCCATGTGGAGAGAAGGCATTGCAAGCCCATTGCAAACGCGTTGCAAGCTAACTGCAAACTCCTTGTAAGTCCCTTGGAAGCCCATTGCATGTCAGTCACAGGCCTACTGCAAACCCTTTGTAAGGCTATTGTAAGCCCATTGTAAACTCATTGCAAATCCCTTCCAAGTCCATTGTGAACCTACTGCAAACCTCTTGCAAAACCTGGAGGTGCATTGCAAAGTTGGGAACCTTGAATGTCCATTTCAAACTTCTTGTAGACCCACTGCAAACTCATTGCAAGCCCCTTGCAAACCGATCACAAAGCCCTTGCATACCCCTTGCAACCCATTGCAAACCCTGCTGTAAGCTCCTTCTAAGCCCATCGTGGACCCATTGCAAACCCTTAGTAAGCTCTCTGCTGTTACACTGGGGACCTTTGAAGCCCATTTCAAACCACTTGCAAACCCATTGCAAACCTGTTTCAGTCCCATTGCAACCCCCTTGCGTAAATCCATTGCAAACCTGTTGCAAGACTGTTGAAGGTGCCTTGCAAGTTCATAGTAGGCCAAGCTCTCATCTCTCTTTTTTCTCGTCTCCCATCTGCAGGAAGACCCCCAAACCCCCACTCCCCGATCTGAATCTCCCGTTAAATTTTATTTTATGATTTCTTTCCCGCAGGAAGAACGAGAGATGGAAAAAGGCAGCAGATCCCATCCCTCCCGCCCCCCCTCGGCCCCCGCCGCCGCGCCGGGGCATCACCCCGGTGCTCCCAGCCCAGCCGGCTCAGCAGAAGCCGCCGCCGGGCTCGCCGGGCCCCTTGGCTTCGTTAGGGCTCATTAACGAAGAGACCGTCTCGCTTTTCCAAGCTGTCAGGGCCCATTACCATCCGGGACCCCTCGGCCCCGTCCCGCGGGCTGGGAACGGGGACGGCAGCGGGAGGATCAAAAGCCGCGGGTGTCCCGCTCCAGCGGGGCAGAATAATTTAATAGAGAAGCTGATAATTTATTTTTACAAGGGTTTTTTTTTCCTGCTCTTACGAGGATTTTTTAATTTTCTTTGCAATTACCAGTCTCGATTCAGCCTGTAAATCTCTCTGCCAGCCCTCTCCACTCCTATTCCACCTCCACCACCAGGAAAACTGGAGTGGTTTTTTTGATTAAGCTCCAAAGTTTTTGGCAAATTCCACTTTTCTCTTTCCAGGGAAACTAAGATTTACTGGAAAGGCCGGGATGGGCAAGACGGAGGTGGAGGGATGCCAGTGTGTTACCACTGCTCCCTGCTGGACCTGCCTCATTTCTCACAACCGGAGCCAGACACTTCGGCTGGAGCAGGAGAGGAGGAGGAGAAGAAAGAAGAGTGGTGCTGGGGCAACACCATCCCAAGCATCCCCAGTCAGGGATGAGCAGGTGGTGGGGAAGATCCATGGCCCTGGGGACAGCAGTGCAGTGTCCAGAGATGCCACCCTCTTCTTGGCATTGCCGCCCTCTGCACAGAAGTGTCAGCCTTTCCCCAACCCACTCCCTTGCACTGCCATTCCTTTCCCCTCCCCATCATTTCCATCCTCCCCCCAGCATTCCCACCTTTTCAGTGCTGACATCCTCTCCTTGGCATTGTCATCCTCTCCTCAACATTCCCACTCTCTCCCCAGCATTCCCATCCTCTCTCCAGCATTCCCACTCTCTCTCCAGTGCTCCCACCTTATCCCCAGTATTCACACCCTCTCCTCAGTGCTGACACCCTCTCCTTGGCACCGCCACCCTATCCTTGGCATTGCCACCTTCTCCTCAATATTCCCACCCTCTCTGCAGTGCTGACACCCCCTCCCCAGCATCATCACCCTCTCCTCAGCATTCCCAGCCTCTCCCTGGCATTACCATCCCCCTCCCCTGCATTCTCACCCTCTCCCTGGTTCCCTGTGTGTTCCCAGGCTCAGACTCCACTGGGGAAGGTTTATCTGCACTTAGGAAATCCAAAGGACTGGACTGGGTGCACTGGGAGCGGGTTCACAGGATGAGAGAGCCCAGCTCAACCCGGAGCTGGAATTTCACTGGGAGTCTGGGTCCAAGCGAAAATCCCTCAAGAGAAAATCCCTCAAATGCAAATCCCTCGTGTCTGTAAACTCCAGGGCCTCTCTAAGGCCTCAATGGGGCCTCAAGAGCTGTTCAGCAGTGCAGCATGCAGGGAGCAACAGGACCTGCAAGGATATTAAATGCACCAATATTTAATGCCCCAGCCCTAAATACTCCAGAGCTAAACACCCTCATGTTTAGTGCCCCAGCTGTAAACACCCCAATGTTAAATGCCTCAACACCAAAAAAACCCAAGCTAAACACCCTGACATTTAATGGCCCAGCCCTAAATACCCAGTGCAATGCCTCAGTTTTCAATACCCTAACAGTATGTATCCCAAAGCTAAACATCCCCATGTTTAATGACCCAGAGTTAAATACCCCAATGTTTAATACCCCAAAACTAAATACCCCAGAGCTAAACATCCCCCATGTTTAATGACTCAAAACTAAGCATCAGATGTTTAATACCCCAGAGCTAAATTCCCCAATGTTCAATGCCCCAGTGCCAAATGCCCCAGCCTTAAATATCCCAGAGCTAAACACCCTCATCTTTAAATATCAGCATGTTTATCTTAGAGTATTTAGGGCTGGGGCATTAATGTCCCAGAGTTAAACACTAAAGGTTTCATATCCCAGAGCTGGGTTCCCCAGTGTAACGCTCCACAGTGCCAAATGCTCCAATCCCAAATAACCCAGATCTAAACATCCCGATGTTTAATGCCCAGTACCAAGTGCCCCAGAGCTAAATTCATTAATGTTTTAAGCATTGATCTAAATGCCCCAGTGCTCAATGCCCTGATGTTAAATACCCCAGAGCTAAATCCCCCTTTATACATCGATCTAAATGCCCCAATGCTAAATGAGCTGGTGCTAATTACACAGATTCTTAATGGCTCAGTGCTAAATGCTCCAATATTTCATGCACTGATGCTTAATGTCCCAGAGCTAAGAGTTTAATGTCCCAGAGCCAAATGCCCCAGTGCAACGTTCACCAGTATTTTAAACATTGAGGCTAAACACCCCAGGGTTAAACACACCAGTGTTAATGACCGATGCTTTTATACTGCAACACCAAATGCCTGGGGCTGAATTCCCTCATTTTAATGTCTCAGAGCCCAATGCCCTATTGCTAATGCACCAACCCTAAAAGCCCCAGGGCTGAATGCTCTAATGCTTAATATTCCAGTGCTAAAGCCCCAACACCAAGCGGTCCGGAGCTAAATTGATGATTTATGTGTTGATCAAAACGCCACAGTGTGCAATATCCCAACCCTAAATGCCCCAGAGCTGACTGTCCCGATGTTTAAAGCCCCAGTGTCGAATGCACCAACACTAAAATCCCTTCCCTAAACGCCCCAATGTTTCATGGACTGATGCTGAACATCCCAGCCCTAAACACCTCAGAGCTAAATACACCAATGTTTAACGCCCCAACCCTAAATACCCAGAGCTACACATCCTGATATTTGATGCCTCAACCCTATATACCCCAGAGCTACATAAATACCCCAACGTCTATTGCCCAATGTTCCGTGGGGCTCTCTGCACATATGCTGAATGTCCCAGTGTAAGACATCCCAGAGCTGAATATCCCGCTGGAAAACACACCAATTCTGAACTCTTTTGGTAAACGCCCCTGCCCTAAATGCTCCAGGCACTAAATTCCGCAGACATTGAATGCATCGACACTAAACTCCCAGAGCTCAGTGCCGCGGTGTTTCACGCCCCAGGGCTCAGTGCCCTGCTGGTAAATGTCCCGATCCTTAGTGCCCTTTTCCTAAATGTCCCGTTGGTGAATTCCCCAGTCACTAAATTCCCCAAACACTAAATACCACAGAGCTCCATGCCCTAATATTTAATGCCAGTTCTAAATATCCCAGAGCCAAATGCCCCGATGCCAAATTCCCAAGGAACTAAATTCCCTGGGTGCTTAATGTCCCAATAGTAAATACTCCGGAGTTCAATGCCCCGATGAGCTCAACGTCCCGATGCCAAATTCCCCAAGCATTGAATTCCTCAGGCACCACATTCTCTAGGCACTAAATTCCCCGGAGCTAAATGCCCTGGTGTTTAATGCACCAACACTAAATACCCTGGAGCCAAAAGCCTCTGTGCCAAATTCCCCAGGCACTAAACTCCCTGAATGCTAAATGCCCCAACATTACATTCCAAGAAGCTAAACGTTTAATGCCCCAGAGCTAAATACCCCAACGCTAGATTCCTCAGGCACTAAATATTACAGGAACTAAATTTCCAGGAGCTAAATTCCCCCGAGCTCAATGCCCCAGTGGCTTTCGACTCATCCTGCTTTAAACACATCAGTAAAAAAATTCCCACCACAACCAAAAGCAGCAGCTCCATTTCAGGATACCCCCCCCATCCCAGAGTTTAATCCATTAAAATCCCAGAGTTTAATCCATTTTCAAACTGGAAGGGGTTTAATTAACCCAACGATGGCGCAGGTTGAAAGCTCTACAAGGTAGTGGTTTCCCAGGGCTGATTTGGCACCCAGCGGGATTCTGGCTCCGAAACGGGCTGAATTCCTGTATAGATCCCGTAGCATAATCACGAGCTGGTCATTTTTAATGCTGGTAAATCAAAGATTTTAACTGCAGGGAAGTGAATGGATCTACCAAAACAGTCAGTGCTGGTGGGGTTGGGGTGATTTGGGATGGGCGGACGGATGGTAGGGCCGGAGCTGACACCAAGTGGATGGAAACTGTAATTCCTGCTCTGGGAGCAGAAAACAGAAGATCTGGGGGAAAACGAGGAGTAATCGCAAGAAGAAAAAAACTAAAACAAAAACAAAACCAAAAACCAGACACACACAACAAGACAAAACAAAACAAAAAACAAAACAAAACAAACAAACAAACAAACAAAAAACAATCACCAGAAAGAACCCCCAACCAAATCCAAAACACTCTAAGACCAGCAGAAAAAAATGTGCAAAAACAGGTCAATTTGGAGCATCCAGTAAAACGGGGGGAGGGGGGGGAGGCCGCCCTGATGGGATGGGACGAACAGACCATGTCAGCATGAGATTTCCTTTGGAAAAGTACCTAAATCCATGGCAAATAAATGGAATAAACCCCCAAAGGCGGGTCGGGATGTTTCTGTAACCTTGGCCATGTCTTTTCTGACCGTTCCCGGCTTGGAATGGGGGTGCTGGGCGGTGCTGGGGAGGGGGCTCTGGGGTCACAGGGGGCATGTTTGGCTCACGGCAGTGACCTCTGCATCCTGGGATGTGCGTGCAAGGGATGGAGGGGATGGATGGTAAACGGGTCCCTCGGTGTCCTGGAGGGACACTGAAGCCCCGGACTGTTAGGGAAGGGACACGGTAACGCTGGGGAGTGGCACTTGGGGATCAGTCCAGTGCGACCTCCAGCACACCGAGGATGTGGAGCCCAGATCTCAGAAAAAGTCTGGATTTCGCCTCCCAAAAAGACCTTTGTACCCCAAAAAAGCCTCTTTTTCTCAGAAAGGGCTTTTTTTTTCCTCAAAAAAACCCTTTTCTTTCCTCCAAGAGCAGCCATTTTTCCTCTAAAAAGGCCTTTCTTTCAAAAAAAGGCACATTTTTCCCCCAGAAAAGAACCTCTTTTTCTTCAAAGCACCAGTTTTATTCCAAAAAGCCCTATTCCTGTAAAGAACACTTTTTTCCTCACAAAAGGTTTTTTCCCCAAAAAATACTTCTTACCCCCCCGCAAAAAAATTATTTAAAAAAAGGCACTTTTCCCACCAGTTTTACCCATTAAAGCCTTTTTTGGCTTTATTTTTCTCACCAAAAACCACATTTTTTTCTTCAGAAAAACCTTTTTTCCCCCCCAAGAAGTAGTTTTAAAAAACAACCACTTTTCCAAAAATTGCTTTTTTCCCAAAAAACCACTTTTTTTCCCAAAAAAAACCACTTTTTTTTTTACTCAAGAAAAAGTATTTTTCTCAAAAAAAAGTATTTTCCAAAAAACCCTCCTTATTTCCCATAAAGTCCCCTTTATTTGCAAAACGATTTTTTCTTGTAGAATGTAGAGAGTTTATTTGTAGAGCTCCAAAATCCATTTTCTGCCTGTTCTTTTTCCAGTAAAAAATCAACTATCTTGTTTTTTTAAAAAGCACTTGTTTTTTCCAGAAAGACTGTTTTTTTTCAAGAAAAAAAGTCTTTTTTCCCCAAAGATTTTTCTTAAGAAAGATCACTTTAAAAAAAATTAAAAATGAAAGCCTTTCTTATTTCTCTCAAAAAAGTGTCTTTTTCTTAAAAAAAAAATAAATGGCCTTATTTTCAAAAAAAGTACCTTCTTTTTTTCCTCATCTCCTTTTCCCCCTCAAAGGTTGTTTCTTTTTTTAAAGGGACCTTATTCCAGGGAAAGAGCCTCTGTTTTTCTGCAAAACCCTTTCTCCCAAGGGAAAAAGAAAAAAAAGCGCCTTTTTTCCTAAAAAACCTTTTGCAAATTAAAAAAAAAAAAAAAAAAATTAAAAAG
>VWZS01004366.1:136685-146828 GCA_013397075.1 Rhabdornis inornatus
ATTAAAAAAAAAAAAAAGCAACGGTCTTTTTACAGAAAATTTTTCTTTCCTAAAAATAAAAAATTCGTTTTTTTATAAGAAGTCTTCTTTCCTAAAAGCCCTGGGATTGGTGCGGTGCGATGCCGGGCAGGCCGGATATGATCCGGCTCCGCTCACATCAGAAAATATCCGGTCCCATTGTTCGGGGGAGCCGCGCCGTGTCCGTGCTTTGTTCCCTCGGGACCCCTTGGGATCCACATAAATATTTGGAGAGCCCCAACACGGGGGAGGGAGGACAAGGAAATTTTTCTCTCCCCCCCCACCCCCCAACCTTTATTTTTTGGGGCCAAATATGACTTTTTGTACCTTCGGACGGAAATTTCCGGCTGGAAGCCCCACCCTGCGCCTGGTGGGAGGCTGAATGGTCTCCCCGCTGGGTACGAACAATATGCATTTGGGATGAAAAGCTTTCCCTGGCCGGTTCCCCGGAGCGATCCGGAATTGCATCCCGCCGGCAGCATCGTGGCGCGGTGCCCGCGGGATGCACGCGGAGCAGCGGCGCTCCCGGGGCTTGCTAGCTCTGCGATTTCGGCGGTTTCCATGTGGAGAGCCGGATCTGGGATGGGGGTGGGATGCGGGACAGGGGATCCTTCCTATCCCAAAATATTAAGGATCCGGGGATAAGGGGCGGGACATGGAATGGGGGACCCATCCAGAAACGGTAGAGACCCAGGATGTGAAATGGGGATCCATCCCATCCCAAATGAAGCCTCAGCTCCGCGATGAGGGATGCCAGTATTCCGTGGCCTCCGCGGTGGTTCCTAACCTCTGTCCCAGGGGTGACGTTGTCACCGGACGTGGCTTTTCTGGATTGGAAAGGGCAGGATTTGGGCCATGCGCTGGTCTGAGGTGGTTGTGGGGAGGGTTGGTGGGGTGCTGTCTGGGAATCTGGGATCCTACGAGGTCCTGGGGCAGGAAAGGGAAAAAGGAAAAAAAAACGGGGGAGGGCGCAAAAAGGGGAAGAGGAGGAATGGGAAAAGGAGGAAAAAGAGTGGGGGAATGAGGGAAAAAGGGGAAAAGCGGAGGATAAAGAGGGGGGAGGGGAGAAAAGAGTCGAGGGAGAGAGGAAAAGGGGGGGGGAAGGGGAAAAGAATAAAAAAGGGGGGAAATGGGGAAAGCAGGGGACAAGGGGGGATGACAGGAACACTGGGAATAAAACGTGGGGAAGGGGGAATAAAGAGAGGAGAATGGGAAGAAAGAGGGGGAAAACGGAGAAAAGTGGGGGAAAATGAAAAGAATGGGAAAGAGGATAAAGGGGAGGAAGAGGGGTAAAGCGAGAAAAAAGGAAAAATAAGAAAAGAGGAAAAGGGAGTGGAAGGGAGGACAAACTAGGGAAAACAGAGGAAAAACAAGAGAAAGGGGAAAAGGGGGATGATACGAAGGAAAAACGAGAGAAAACAAGAAAAACGGGGGAAAGGGGCATAAAGAGGTGAAGCACGGGGCAACAGGGAGAAAGAGAAGAAACGGGGGAGACAGAGAAAAAGCAGGGTGAAATAGAGGAAAACTAGGGTAAATGGGGAAAATGGTAGAAAGGAGGGAAATCCGCAGGGCAAACCGGGGGAAAGCAGGGAGAGCAGCGGTGGAGAGGGACCGGCGGGACCCCGGGTCCCGGAACCCCCCTCGCCCCTGCCCGAGCCCGGCGCGGGGCGGCAGCGCCCCCTGGCGGCAGCGGCCGCGCAGTCCCCGGGGGGATCGGGACGAGCCCCCGGTGCCACGGCACAGTCCCCAGTACCCCACAGCCCGCCCGTATCCCCATAGCTCCTCAGTATCCCCAGAGCCCCCAGAGCTTTCCCAGAGCCCCCAGTGCCCCCCATAGGCCAACAGTAGCCCCATAACTCCACCCAGTGCCCCCATTGCTCCCTCCAGTACCTCCATATCCCCAAAGCACTCCCATATCCCTCCAGTATACCAACAGCCCACCAGTGCTCCCATGGCCCACTAGTACACCCATAGCCCCTCACTGCCCCCCCGATCTCTCCCAGTGCTCCCAGCTGGATTCTCCGGGATCCCTCACACAGCCATTACAACCCCCCGCCACTGCTCCCTACGGCCCCCCCAATTCCTCTCCTTGGCCCTTACAGCTCCGCAGTCTTCCCCAGTGCTCCCTCACATCCCTCACAGCCTCCACAGTGCCCTCACAGCCACCTAATAGGCCTTAGAGCCCCCTCGACTGCTCATAAACCCTCCCCCCGCCCCGGTCTCCCCAGGATTCCACATAGCCCTCCCAGCGTCCCCAGTGCAGGGAGCAGATCCTGTCCTTGCACAGCCGGATGGGCTGGGGACACCCCAAGTGTCCTCAGGGGGGACAGACCCCCGGGTCGCAAGGGCTTTGGTGGCCACGAGTGACCCACAAGCCCCATGGTGATCCCCCAGAGCACCGGGACCGGTGCCACCCTCCCCCCGCCACCGCATCCCAGCGGTCCCGAGCCTCAGCATGCCCGGAGTGACACAGTAAACACCAGAGACCGGTGCCATCACTCCTGTACCGCAGCATCCGGCCGGCCGGCACCGGCCCTGAACACCCTCGCGGTGACCCCGGGTGACCACAGCAAACACCGGGGATCGGTGCCACCCCCTCCCCGCTGCAGCATCCCGCCCGTAAACACCCTGAGCATCTCCGGGAATATCCCTGGCCGAGCCCCGATAACTCCGAGTGCGGTGCTACCCACCCGTACCTCCTGCCGGTACCGCCCTGGGTACCGCGGGACCGACCTTGGGAAACACCGGGGACGGGTGTCATCACTCCCCCGCCAAGTCATCCGGCCGGTATACGCCCTCAGCATCCCCATGGCGGCGGAGGCTGGCGCCATCATCCCTCCAGTGCAGCATCCCGCCGGTGCCGGTCTTGGGGCAGCCCCGACGTGACTCCGAGTGACCCCAAGTAGAAGTGGGGACCCACGTCACCATCCCCCCGCTGCGGCATCCCGCCCATACCGGCCCCCAGCATTTCCGGAGTGACTCCTGGAAACACCGAGGACCAGTGCCACCATTCCCACGCTGTTGCATCCCGCCAGTACCGACCCCTTAGCACGCCCCGGGGTGACTCGGCATGGCACCAGCGACAGGTACCACCACGCCTGTATCGCTGCCTCCCGCCGGTATCGACACTCGGTGTCCCCAGGGTGATCCCGGGTGACCCCCGGCGGCGGCAGGGACCGGTGCCACTATCCTCAGGCTGCAGCATCCCGCCCTGAGTAGCCCCGGGGTGACTCCGAGCAACCCCATGCAGCAGCGGCGACCGGTGCTACCAACTTCATGCTGCGCTTTCTTGCCCGAACCGATCCTCAGCACCCTCGGGGTGACCCTGGGTGACCCCCGGCAACGGCAGGGTTCGGTGCCACCATCCCCACGCCGCAGCATGCCGCCGGGCCTGACTCTGGGCATCCCCGTGATGACTCGTGGAATCACCAGAGACCGGATCTCCGCCGGACCCCGCTTCCCCGCTACGCTGGTCCCGGCCACCTCCCCTCGGCGCATCTGCGCCCCCTCCTCTCTCCGTTGCTATGGCGACCCCGCTCACTGCCACCCCCCGGGGTTGCCATGGCGAGCGTGAGCGGCGGGCGCGCGGCGCGGTGGGCGGGGCACGCGGGGCAGCGATTGGCCGGGTGGCCCCACGTGACGCGCGCAGGAATGCAAATGAGCGATGGCCTCGCACCGCTGCCGCGCCGCCGCCNGGACCGTGGTCCCCGCCGTTCCCCGCCCCCTGTGGGGCCCCCACTTTCCACCTCCACCCCTGTCTCCCCCCGTTCCCTTTCTCCTTTGCCCTCTTCTCTGGTTCTGGACTACCTTATTATTATTGTTATTGCCCACCGCCCACCATCATGTTCTAGTGCCCCTGTTATCTCTGACCCGCTATACTATATCTGAACCCCTTGTCTCCTGTCCCACCCCTTGCCGTCATATCCCACTCCCCATCTTCCACCCCCTTTTCTGATTTTGCGCCGTTATTATTTCCACCCCCCACCATCATGTTCCAGTCCCTACTATTTTATCTGACCCCTTCTTTTCTCGTCTATCCCACCCACTCACTTATCATTCCCTATATCATATCCTGCTGCTGCCTATCCTGCAACTCTTTATTATTATTATTGCTCACCTCCAATCATATTCCAGTGCGTGCTGTTACCCCTGACCCCCTATATCTGACCCCCCAGTGTTATATCTGACCTCCCTCACTTTTATCCAACCTCTTCATTAGTGTTTTCCCCTCTTTTGCATTATCTTCTACCCCCTCCTCTGATTTGCTCCCTCTTATTATTATTCCCACCACATCATCATTTTCCAATCCCTACTCTTTTATCTGACCCCCCTCTCTTCTATCTCACCTTCCCACCATATCCCACCCTTCACCAGCATCTTGCATCCCCCCTTATTCTGAACCCCCATATTATTCCCCCCATATTGCTTCATACTGCTGCTTACTCTCCCATCTTCCCCCCCTATATCCCATATTGCCCCCACAACCTCTCTGTATCCCCATTCCATCCCATTCCTCCAAGATTTCCCTACCCCCTCATCATTCTGCCACCCCCATTTGGGGCTCAGCTCAGGGTATTCCAGCTCCCCAGCTCTTCCTATCCTGGCTGTGGGACCCCCCATGTTCCCCCACCCCAGTGGGTTCCAGCAGTACTCAAAATCTTCCCTTTTTATTGTTTTGGGTGGATGTAATGGTTTGGGGGGCTTGAAGCAGGTTTCTTCACCTCTGGGTCAAAAGTGAGGTATCCCCATCTGACACCTCAAATTCCCTGATGGGATTTGGTGCAGGTGAGGACAAGGGGCTTGGACCCACAAGGGGTGGGAGCTGCTGGGGGCTTCCTGGGCTGTGCCCACCCCTGGGGCATTGACTCCAGATGGGCCTGGTGTGATCCCTCTGTGCCAGTCACTGTGGTGACTCCATGTCAACTTGATGCCACCAGAAGGGAAAAAACAGGTCCATGGCTGTAGGGTGGGAAAGGTGCTGCCTAAAACCTCTCTAGCTGATGGTGGACACGTGTCATAGAGGCAGACAGGAGGATGGGAAGTGTCACAGGCCACATGTATTGCCACCACCGTGAACAGATGGATGTCCCACCCTTTGCTTTGTGACAGTGGGATCTCAGAGGACAAAGCCCCATGGGCTACACGAGGCCAGGACATCACTGCTGCCATGTCTCTCAAGTGCCAGTCTGGGGTGACCTGGTGGGGCTGTGCTGTGGCATGGCCACCTAGACCACCCTCAGTGGCCGCTGTCCATAGTTTGCAGTGTGCCACACTGTTGTCCCTGGTGCTGCTATGGTGGCACTACAGGGGCTCAGTCAGGTGACACGGGTAGAGCGTGGGGATGGTGGGTGGCTATCAGTGACCATGGAGCCTCATGGCCACTACAGTAGCTGTGGTGACCAAGGTGCGGCCCACAAACCCCCCTCTCTGGCCCCCACAGCACTGTCCACATCTTCCTCCTGTCCTGTCATGCTGTCCAACCCATCCTGCCGTCCATTCATCCCTCTTCTTCCTTCCATCTGCCTTTCCCCTCATCCGTTTCCTCTGTTCATTGTTCCTTGCATCTCTGCATCCCTCTCCTATGTCCATCCAGCCTTTCTTCCATCCCTTCCTCCCTTTTGTTTCTTTTCATCTGTCCATACTTCCTCACTACTATCTGGTCTGTTCTTCCCTCCATCCCTTGGTCCCTCACTTTCCTGCTTTTTTTCAGCATTTCCTTGTATCTTTGTATCCTTTCCTCATCCTGTCCATCTTTCTATCCACCCATCATTCCTTCTGTTTGTCATTTCTTCTGTCTGTCCTCTTGTCCATCCTTCCTTCCATCCTTGATCTCTCCTTCCTTCTGTCCTTCCTGTCCTTCTTGTCTCTTCTTCCTTTCTTCTATCTGTCCTTACATCCATCCATCTTTCCCTCCCTCCTCCATCCGTTTTCCTTTCTGCGCATCCATCCTTCCATTTGTCCCTCCCATTCCAGCCATCCTTCTGTCCATCCCTTTCCTTCTCCTGTTTGTCACTCTTCCTGTCCTTCCATCCTTCATCCCTTTCCTGCTTCCACCTGTCCTTACGTCTGCCCTTTACTAGTTCCATAACTCCCTTGGTTTCTCTTTCCTTCCTCTCCTTCCCTCATTTCCTTCTCTTCGTCCATCTGTCTCTTTCCTACTTCCCTCCTTCCCTCATCTCCTTTTGTCTGTCCACCCGTTCATCTTTCTCTTCCTCCAGTCCATCCTTCTGTCCATCCCTACCTCCTCACTTCTATCTCTCTGCCTTCCAGCCTTCCATCTGTCCATCTTTCCTCCTGTCTTTCCCTTCCCTCTGTTCCATCCATCCTCCTGTCCATGCTCCCTTTCCCCATTTCCCCTGGGGTGCTGACCCCCACTTCAGTGGAGGAGGATGAACCACAGGGTCTCCTATCATTCTTTCTCTACCTCACCTTCCTCCTCCTGTTCATCCCCCTGTTCCTCATCCAGACATGAGGTGTCAGGGATACCCCCTCACTCTGTTCCTCCCCCTTAGCTCTAGTCTGACCCACTTCCTCCATCCTGCCTTGGACCTGCCATGGAGAATGAGCAGCTCCCAGCCCCGGCTCCTGCCAGCAGCACCACTGGCACAGCCCCAACACCTGCCAGCACCACAGCCACGCGCCCACCTGGGCCCCAGATCTCCGTCTACAGCGGCATCCCTGACCGCCAGACCGTGCAGGTATGGGGCTGGGGGACACTGGAGGATTGGGGGGCACTGGGGGGGTCGTGGCACAGCCTGGGGCCACATATCCCCCCCAAAGGTGATCCAGCAGGCGCTGCACCGGCAGCCCAACACGGCGGCACAGTACCTGCAGCAGATGTACGCGGCACAGCAGCAGCACCTCATGCTGCAGACGGCTGCGCTCCAGCAGCAGCACCTCACCAGCGCCCAGCTCCAGAGCCTGGCCGCTGTCCAGCAGGTATGGGCACCCCGTGGGCACTGGGGGTCCCTTGAGACTGGCACACCCCTCACCTTTGGCTTTTCCTCAAGGCAAGCCTGGCGGCGAACCGGCAAAGTGGCTCCTCGGGGGGCAATGGCACCCAGCCAGCCCCAGCACAGCAGCCCACAGTGAGTCCCTCAGCCTCTTGGTACCCACCTTGCCCGTGCCCACCTGTACCAACATCCCGACCTTTTCCTGATGCCCCATTCCAGATCAACCTGGCGACGTCGCCGGCGGCGGCACAGCTGCTAAACCGGGCACAGAGCGTGGGGCCCGGGGCATCAGGCATCGCTCAGCAGGCTGTACTGCTGGGCAACACTGCCTCACCTGCCCTCACTGCCAGCCAGGCCCAGATGTACCTGCGGGCACAGATGGTAAGGGTGGGGCTGGGACATGGCATGCCTCAGCATCCTGATGGGGTGCCCAGGACCATTAGGGTGTCCATCATCCTTTTGTGGGGTGACCAGGATCCACAGAGTGCCCATGGCTGTGCTATGACCCTGTAATGGTGCTCATCACTCTGCGTGGCATACCCGGGACCCATGGGGAGTCCATAGGGTGCCCAGAGCCCATGGGGGGGTCCCATGGGCTCCACCCTCCTGGGGGTCCGAGGACCCCACAGGGTGCCCATTACCCTGCTGTGAGGTGTGTAGACTTCATGAAATGCCTTCACTCTGCTGAGGGAACCTAGTCCCCATATAGGGTGCTCCCCATCCCACTGGGGATGCCCAGACCCCACTGGGCACCCAGAGCCCCATTGGAGGTGCCCAAGCAGGTGCTCTTTGCCCTTGGGGGGGTGTTGGGACCCTAGAGGGTGCCCTCCACCCCACTGGGCATGCCTGTTCCTACCCTACATAGATAGAGAGATACCCATGTGCCACCCTGTAGGGACACAGAGGAGGGACACACAGGGTATGCTACCCCTGACATGGTAAGCCGTGCACCCACTCTCCCTGTCCCCAGCTCATCTTCACGCCCACGGGCCCTGTCAGCGCTGTCCGGCCTGAGAGCCCCGCGCCGGCCCCTCCACCGGCCCCGCCACCTGCCCCACCACCCACCACCCCTCAGGTGAGTCTCCCCACCCCTCCCAGCCCCCCAAAATCTGCTCTGGCACCCCTGACCCACTGCTGTTGCAGGTGCACAGCCTGGCCCTGCGCCCCGCCGGCCCCCACCTCCCCGCCCTGGCCATGAAGCCCCCCGGGGGTGCCCCTCCCCGGGCNGCCGAGGGGCACGAGGGCCGCACCCATGCATTGGCCCGCGCCACCGCCCCTGCTGCCACCCACCCGCTCGTCACCCCAGGTAAGGGGCTGCTCTGGGGTGCTGGGGGAGTCACAGGCTATTCACTCTGAAACCTAGTAATGGCCCACACTGGTGCGTCCTGTACGTTGTCACCTGCCTGAACAATGGGTCCATCCCCTCACTGGCAGGGGCCCTGCCTGGGAGGGTCTAAGCACCCGTAGGACCCCAAGGTCCTGTGGGGTGCAGGGGGCTGGGGCAGTGAGGGTGTGAGCCGGGGGACTCCATGGACTGCTGGAGCCTGGGATACTGCACTGGCATGGCTCCCAGAATTGGAGACGCCCCTCAGGACAGCCTGAGTGCAGCTTCCCACATCAGCAGCAGGAGCTGGCAAAACTGATTGTCCGAGGGTACCAGAGGGAACAGATACAGTGAGCAGCAGCCTCCTGGGGGTGGGCCCTTGGGGCTGAGGTGCTGGTGATGAGGGGGGATCTCTGTCCCCATTGCTGTCCCCGCAGCCTATGCCCCGCTGCAGCCCCCCCAGTTCCTGCAGCAGCCGCCGAAGCCGATGCAGCCACAGCCTCCACCGCAGCAGCAGCAGCAGTTTGTCATCCAGCAGCAGCAGCAGCAGCNCCCCAACCCAAAACAGGGGTCCCCCAGGGAGCAGGGGGTGAGGGTGGCCCCCCTAATGGGCACCCTGGCTGCCACGCTGCCCCCCGCAAGTTCCAGCACGCCTCGGCTGTCATCCTGCAGCTGCAGCCCAGCGGCCCCACGGTGAGGGGGCCCTCCAGACCTCCCCCCAAACCTTCATGATGAGGGGCCCCCAAACCTCAAGTCTCCCACCAAAGCACCCCAAACCACCCACCAAAACCCTATAGTGAGGGCCCTCCAAACCTCCCTGCAGACCTCCCACCAACTCCCCCCAAAATCTCACAGTGAGGGACCCCCAAACCCCTTGGTGGGGGGAGCTCAGGGGAGGGAAGGAGGAATGTGGGCACTGGAGGGGGAGTGGGGGATGTTGGGGAGTCAGATGCGTGCACATGCACGTGGGTGTGCAAGTGCACAATCCCTGCACACAGGTGTGTGCATGTGTGTCCCTGAAATGTGCATGGGGCCCAGTTGTCACGTCAGTCTGCAGGTGTACAGGTGTGCACGCTCAGGCCACACTGCATGTGTGTACCTGCTCCATGCACACTTGAGCACACAGGTTTGCCCCATCCCTGGCACCTAATGTATCTGTGTGTACCTGGTCCTGTGACATGGGGAGCATGTGGCTGATCTGTGTGTGTGTGCACATGTGTATGATCCTTGTATGTCTGACCCATGCACATGTGTACTGGACCCATACACATGTGTGTGCACAGCTTTGCCAGATGCATGCCCATGCATGTGTGCACATTTGCATGTATGTCTGCTCCCTGCATGTGTGTGTACTCATTCCAGGTCCGTGCACGTGCATGTACATGTGTCAGAGCCATGTGTGTGCCTGGTCCCTGCATGAGTGCCAACGTGCCTGCCTGACCCATGTGTGTGTGCACGTGTGCTCAGTCCATGTGTGTCTGGCCTGTGTACGTGTGTGACAGTCACACCAGACCCATGCACGTGTGTGTTTGTGGGGGTGTGCACGTGCTGCGTGCATGTCTGTGCAAATGTGCATGCCAGATCAGGTGTGTCTGGACACATGTGCCCGACTGTGACGCATATGTGTGCATGTGCATGCCTGCTCTAGACACATGCTTGTGTGTGACCCATGCACAGGTGTGCACACTCCAGTCATGCAGGTGCATGCCCCTGTGCCACCTGCATACGCACCTGCCCTGACCCCTGCCCGTGCGTGTGCACACGTGACCCCCGCCCATGTGTGTGCACACCTGACCCTGCCCCACGCGTGTCCCTGCCACCACAGCCCTCCCTCGGGGTCCTCGAGGG
>VWZS01004368.1:0-16517 GCA_013397075.1 Rhabdornis inornatus
ATGTATTTGTTATATTGTATATACATATAATAATACAAGTTTCACATATATGTATATACAATATTCTTTTATGTTTAGTGCTGATCTATTGACTGACATGGTTGCTTACAATGAACCAAATGTTGGCCAGAATGGTGATGTTATTAGTGAATGGGCAGAACATATTTAATTTCTGTGTAACTGATTTCAGGCTGAACAGGAGACCTTTTTGGCAAGGACTTCTGCAAAATATTGTGTGACTAGTTCTGGGACCTGATCCAATTTGCTTCATAAAATATTTGCATTTTTGCCATCTTTTTAAATCCTAATATGGAAATAAAATAAAATTGGCCTTTGATGGATTTTGTAGGTCTCTTCTAACTCAGGGTATTCTATGATTCACAGAAATTTAAAGACCTCATTGTGTCACTTACAGTTATTACACTCAGGTGCTTATTTAATCACTTACATTCTTTATCAAGATAGTTATTTAAATCAGATTATGTAAAAGCCTGTAAGGAAAAAAATCTTGATATTTGTATGTATCTGTATTTGTTTCAGCATTTCGTAGTACCTGAGTTTTAAAAGTTGTGGATATCTAGCCAAATCCTGAAGAAAACCCCTTTATGTTTTTGCCCTTTTTTTATTTCATAGTAGTTGGTCATTCCTTTTATTACAATTTCTCATGTATTACATATCAATTATGAGGTTTTTTTTTTGAAACTAGTGCTCAATAAAATGTCTCATTCTAGGTTAGTCAGTTTTAGTTTTCATTTTCCGGTTTGAAACTTCAGACTTATGAAGATGATGGAAGTATTTTAATCTCTGTGGTGTTTAGATAAAATATCTATTGGAAGACTTAAGCTGCTTTAAAAATGATATGATTGGTAGGAGTAAAACTGTCCAAACAAATAATAGAGTTTATATGTATTTTTCTCAAAGCAAGTATCCAGAAGATTGAAATTCTTACAAGAAATTAATCTACTTGAGCTACTTTGATACCTGAACTTTTTTGTTTGTTTTCAGTCAGAAAATTGCGTTAAAATGTTTGTAGGATTCTGACAAGAAAAATGGACTTTGCATAAATATCCATGGTGTAAGTCTCAGAAATACCTTGACGAAAGTATCATTACATAGTTTTTGGGTTTCACTTACAGTTAGTGAAGCTGATAGAAGATTTTGAAATGGCTGCTGTTTCAGACCTTCGGACTCATCCTGCAATCTCTGAAGCTGCTGGCATCACTGGTGCTGGTATGTGTCCAGTTAACAGAAGGATAATAAATTTGCCATGGAACATGCATCTTAGATAACTTTTAGTTACCACTGATGTTTAACGCAATCCCTAGAGGTACTACTGAAATATGAACCAAAAATACCAGAGATAGAAATAAGATGAAAGGTAGTCAATCTGAATATTGAGTTACAATATCTATTGGTTTTATTAAAATCTTACATCAGCTTAACTGTTTATAAGAGCAGAGGTATTGCATGATTCATTGTTTATTTAACAAAAAACTGTGTAGTACCTACTTATAGCTGCTGTAGCGTGCCAAGAACGTAGTCTAATCTACTTATGGAGTTAATACAAAGCCAAGTGGTGGAACCAAATCATGGCTATATCTGTATTCATACGTAAGACGATATTTAGGATGTCCTTTAGGCTCACACGGAGCAGCTCCTGGTCCAGTCATTTCCTTTTTGTGTGCAGGACTGCTTCACACAGCACAGCCCAGGGAGTGCCCTTCCGTAGGGAGGCACGGCTGATCAAGGTCCAGGCTATTGCAGGTGACAGATAAATTA
Organism: Rhabdornis inornatus; assembly: GCA_013397075.1. Lineage (NCBI taxonomy): Eukaryota > Metazoa > Chordata > Aves > Passeriformes > Rhabdornithidae > Rhabdornis > Rhabdornis inornatus. The sequence continues at coordinate 1,780 of VWZS01004368.1, forward strand.
AAAATGACACTGACCAAAATACATGAGTGGTGGTTTCTGCATTGTGAGGATTCTCTATTGGTCTGCACTAAGTACAGTGTGTTTTTTTTTCCACAGAATCAGAACAACATTTGACAGGCATGATTTTTGAGGATGTTATAGATGATCAAAAGGAGAGCTCAAACTTGGAATATCCTATGCGCAGTTCTACTACAGTGGATGCACACTTTCCTGCCTCTGCAGCCTTGGCTTCTAACTCTCCCAGTGGCCTGAAGTCACGTTCTGGTATAATCTTTATTGTATATTTTTCCCCTTTGCATCTTTTAAAAATATGTAAACCTTTTCTTTATGCTGTAATACTTTCTCGTGGCTGTTACACAGAATGTTATGTAATGCCAATGAGCTCATTAAAGTCAGGCCTGAGTCTTTCTAGATTGCATTATTTAGAATGGTTTCATTGATGTGCTCTGATGAGTTTGTTACATGACAAAACAGTATTGCTAAGCTTTGAAAACTGTTCAGCAGTGAATCATACTTTCACTCAAATTCACTGTTATTGGAAGAAAATAGTCAACTTGGGTCTGTTTCTAAAACCCATCACTCTGCTGATTTGTACTTATTTACCTAAGTGAATAAAGATGACTGTGATATCACAGAACACTCAAAGCTTCCTCCAAAAGCTATCTTGATCCTCTCTGTCATCTACCTGTGTCTAGAGAGGTGACATTTCTGTTAAATCCAGCCTACATCAGCAAAATCAATCTGTTTATTTCTCTGCAGAGTAACTACTGTCTGTGTCCTAAAAGATTGTTTTATGAGGTCTAATCATTTTAAAAACTGAGGGTAGATTGATTTTTGCAATTATGAAGACTGCAGTAGCACTAAAAGGTGGAGGAAAAATCATTCTGCAAGCAACCTGTTGCCTGAGGTTAAAAATGCAGTTGTGTTGTTTTCTCTGCATATTGTCTGCATTGCTTGCAGTCCGGCTCCCAAAAGTGATAGGTGTTTTGTATGTGTGAATGTGCATTTGATAGTCACATTTACAGCAATCTGTCTTAAAAGGTATTAAAACATGATTCCTGTGCCTGTATACAGCAAGTGAATCTCAAATAGTACACACACCCAGTTAAATTTTGAAAACAATAATACAGTTTTTTAAGTATAAACTTGTTATTTGCAAGCTAAGAAAACTACAGATGATACTAAGTTAAAACTATAATTTTTTGAGATGGAGAGATTAGTTTAGGAGAGGAAGCAGTGCTCTTCCTTCCAAGACAACCATACTGCTCTTCAGTTGCATCTTCTGAATTCCAAGCTTCTTCTGTGTGGCTGGACTCCTCAAGTGTCAATCATTAATTTCCATGAAACACTGTATAATTATTTGGAACAGATAATTTCCAATTAGTTGGTCATGTCAGGAATCTGGCAACAGTGGTGATAGCTTCCTAGCAAAACTACCCACAAAAGCCAGGATTAATTAATTAATTAATTAAGTTAATTAATGCTCTCTGAAGCCTCTGTGCTCACCTGGCATTCAATAACACATTATCTCACAGGCCGTTAAGCTCATGTACAATATTAATTTACAAAATTAATTTACTTTTAATGTCAACATATTGAGGTTGATGTGTTTCTATATTTTATCCCACAGGCTGTTTAACATACGTATGATTAGTGTGTGTACAAGTGCAAAGATATTATTAACAAGGGTTGTTTTCATTTCAGGTGCTTACTTAAGCGGAGATCTATGTTCTGGGTATGTATTTTGAGACTGATTTTATTTTCAGTTTACCAAAAAGCTGACTTTCAGACTGGAATCATCACTTTATAAAAATAAAAGCATTTATTTTCAAACTGATTAAAAGGCCTTTTGTTAGCTGATTTCAGGCATTTACTCTGACTTTGGTGGTGCCTGTTAGATTTACTTCATGTAAAAGCTGCAGAAGCATTCCAAGTTCTTTTCTAGTTACAAGTATTGGAGCTGTTAATGTAGATGGTGCTCTTGTCCATGTGCATTTGTTATTTCTCCTATTTGCAAACCACTTTTTCAGCAGAGTACATGCAACTGCTGCAGGTAGTTTTCTGTGACAGCCAGCTATCACCAGAAGGTTTTAAAAGTCTTACTGTGTAAAAAGTGTAAAGCAACAGACTGAAGATTTCAAAACTGGAAAGAGCCTGTGCATTAAATAAAATGGTCTGACATACATATTTTTACTTTTAGCTACTGTTAGTCTTCTGGATTTAGTAGAAAAGACTAGCTGGTTTCCTTTCTTCCTGGTCCTTATGCTCCATTACCCATCTTTGTTACTTTGCTTGAAGCATAGCAGTAAACTGAGCGGTTTATTCTATTTTTCTATTATTTTTAGTGGAAATGGTTGTTGTGACTGAAGTAGATTAGGAAGTGATTACATAAGGTGGAGTATGGGTGTGAGGCAATAAACTTTAGCGGACACTGATAGCTTGTAGTCCTAAACTACGGGATCTCTTTTTACTGCAAGCAACTGATTAAAAGAGAGGAAAGAAATGGGGAGGATTTAGGTGAAGCTGTGTTCTCACTGACACTGATTCTTGCTCAGAAGGTTGTTGAGATTTGGATACCATTGAACCCAATAACCTTATCTCCTCATGGGCAGCAATACAAACCCTGTGGGTGCTCCTGGCTGCCAGGCTCAGCCTCCTGTGGGCCAGCCATGTTCACACACCACAGCAGAGCTCGAGCATTTCAGTTCTGAGTTGTCCCTCTGATGTTAGTCAGGTCTTGCTTTCTGTCCTCATCAAAGCTGACTCGTGTACTAACACAGTGGAGATGTGGGGGAGGAATATTCAGTCCAAAGGCTTTATGTAAAACAACCTTGATATTGTTGTTTTAAGTATGAAAGAAAAGCGTTTAGCTTGTTGTTCTTTCAGGAATGTTCTACATTAATTTAGTAACAGCTTTTTTCCCCTACCTAACATCAAGCTCTTTAGAAGATCCGCTGCAAATTACTGGTCCAAGTGATGTTACTGATGTTGTGAATGATCGTGTGGTAGAAAGTGGCACCTCTCTGTTGGAGCTGGGATTTGCGAGAACTAAGGCTGAGAAAATCTCTAGGTAATACCATGGCTGGTTTTTGTTGTGTGTTGCTTAAATCATTTTAACCCTGGTTATTCTCATAATTCACACCCTGTAAACAATGGAAGCAAGTATGAGGATTGATGTTAATGGGACTAGTATTAGAGTTTTTAATCACCACAAATCTAGTGGTCATTATTGTCAAATATACTAATTGTTTCCCAGTATTCTGGTTTTGAAATTCTTTCCTTTGCATTTGCTTGCTCCTTCTTCTGCTAGGTATAGGCTGGAGCACAACTGTTTTTATACAGCAGATTCAGTACAGACCTTCAGGTCTTCTAAAGCAGTTCTGAAAGACAGAACAGAGATTTCCTGGCAGTGGCATAGCAGCTTCAGAAACTTCCAGCCCCCAGATTCCAGCTTGTCATGCTCCCCTCCCTGCTGCAGATTTCTACACCTTCCTGGCTGTCAGTTAAAAAATTAGCTGTGTTCTTTCCTGAGAAAGGTCAAAGTGATGCCTGTTTCCTACTCTGGCTTGTGATACCAATTGCCAACAAGGCAAAAAAATACAGCTAATTGGAACAGAACCTGGTGTTCACATTTTACCAGTCTGCTGCATTGCTGACACAGTTCACACCAGTTTAAGCTCTAGTTCTATTATCTGAATGTAGCTGACAAGTAAAAGAAAAATTTTAGGCAATGTCTTGGAAATTACTTGTTTCCCAGGATTTTACGTAGTAAAATTTTGCAGGAGAAAATTTCCATTCTTGTTCATTACTTATGCTTCCAGCTGTGTCAGAATTTTAAAAGGTTTTCAATATTTTTGTTGTATCATGTAGTGGCCATTGTTTGCAATTTACAGGATGTGCTAGATTATTTCCTGTTTACATCTGCCCTCAGGGTTCTTGATTCTGCTTCTGGGCATTCTCAAAGAACAGAAAAAGAGAGGAAAGAGATACAAACATGGATGAAAAGAAAGCAAAAGGAAAGAATGAGAGAATATTTGAAGAAACTGGATGAACAAAGACAGAAAGAGCATCACCCATTCAACCTGAGAAAGAATACGGTAAGAATAGCAGGTCTTGAAGAGTAACTTACTATACAAGTGCTACCTACTATACAAGTGGTGATTATTCAGGTTAGATAATGTAAAGGCTGGGAGTGCTTGGGGTTTTTTTTCCTATTGTAGTGTTGGGATTCTACATGAATGACTTTATTTTACTGGAATTGGCCATAGTTGTGTCAGGTAAGTAAATACACCGGTGTTCTTCACAGGCTGCAGTGGTGACCGCTGGCTGCAGTTGGCCATTACAAAGTAATGCAGGTGTAATGGATACAGCTGCAGCATTCACTGGCCAAAGGTGTGTTTTTCAGGGAGTGATAGCTACAGCAGTTGTTAAGATGTGTTTACACCTTGTTTCATCGTCCCACATGCCTCCCAAAAACCCTCAGAGAATTTAAAAAACAGAATTCATATGCCAGCATCTTGTACAAACATGGCAGGATACTGAGGGCAGCCATCACTGTCATTCACCCACACAGAGGTGCATGGAAAAATCATAAGGGGTCAGCAGAGATGTTGGAATATGCCATATATGTCAAGTATCTTAGGAAATTTTTTGTTCAAGGCTGATTTCAATGAACAGTCGACTCCCAGAATTCTTTATATTTTAAGTGTAATTAGTAAAAATACGTTTATGGCCTGATCTGGAAATTTTTCTGTGTTGGAAATAATAGAAATTTTTTAAAAATCTTACAAGCAGATGAAATTTTCCAATCAGTATTAACTCTTGAAATACACATTTGCCATCTGGATGCTTTCAGGATCTGAAAAGAGCCTGCTGAGTCACAGGAAGCTCTGGAGTTACAGGACATAAGACCTAACAACACCAAATAGATCTCTGTACTTTCTAGTTGTTGAATTCAGGATATGTTGCAAATACTTCCAGGCTAAAGCTCTATTTGTTTTAACTCCCAAGCAGCAAATATGTAACATAAACAATTTCTCTGTTACTAAATGATTCAATTGTATTCACTTTCACAAAGAGTAACAGATCTACATGAAATGAAGTATTTCCCCTGGTTTTAAGCAATCATTCATTACTGAACTGAACTGGGGTGCTCTTCTGCACATGTGTGGAGAGAAGTGATTTAAGAAAAATGGGTCCTGCTTCTTTCCCTTTCCTGTGTTGTCACCCCATAAATACACACTTGATGCTTTTCCTATGGGCTTTTCTCCTGAAATCATTAGTGGAGGGATTCACAGCTTCCAGTGGATGGGTTTGGGGTTTTTTTGAAGAAGAATTAAAGACTTCAAATTGTACTCTAGCAAACACAAGTCAAAGTGCAACCTTGCCATGTTTTTTAAATTAGTTATTAGGAACATCACTGATTTTTAGGAAACTGGAGGTGAGGCCATTTGAAACTTTGAGCTTGACTATGGGGACATCTCCTTAGGAATGTTAATATTTTAAGCATATGAGGTATGGAAGATGTGACTGCAAGATTTCAATACATATTTTGAGACTGGAAAGTTATAGAGACAATCTTACTCGAATTTCCTGGTAGGGCCATTTGCTTTCATATTGTTTTATTTCTGAAGAGTTTCATAAGCAGTAGCTTTCAAGTCAGGTAAGTACATTCTGAGAGTGAGAGACTGGAAGGAGACCACAGTACGTAATTAGTTAATGGTTTTTATCCTTTCTTAAACAGCATCATTATCCTACTTCAAAGGATATTAGAATCTTCCAGAAGAAGAAAGAAGAAAAAGACAAGTAAGTTGCTATTAAATCCTTGTTTGTATATTAGTTTTCCAGTTCTGAGAAGGAGGTAGATAGTTTTAACTATATTGCTTATGAAATTTCAGATATGAATGAAATTTTAACCAAAAGCATAAATAATTCGTGTTTGCTTTATCATTTAGGAAAATTCTGAACATTTTTCATTCTTTGACTCTATTTGTCACTTTCCAAATATCGTGTGTTTTCTTTCCCCAACATTTACTCATTCATTCTGTCAAGCCCTTCGATAAGAAATGTTCTAACTTTTTGCTAATGATCTCTTAAAAGGCTTAGTATATTTTCTGTGAAATCTTGCAAAAAATGTTCTTCATGTAGCCTTACAGGACTCAGAAGCCAGCTGTGGTGAAAGGAATGACAGCATGAGGTAATGTGTGATATTGTTTCTCCACAGAGCCCTGTTGTCTGAGCATCACAGAATCAGAATATCACAGGCACTTTCCCTGATGAATGAAATGTTATCTGAAACAGTGGCATCACTAGGAAGCGGTCACAGGACATTGTCCAGCACAAAATCACCTCAAACTTACAGAAGGAGGAATGTGGCATCTACTACAGGGTAACACTCTAAGCATTAAACCTACTCTGTTCTACTGGTGTCTTTACCACACTCCAAATTTTGTAGCAAGTTTAGACAGGGTTAGCTTGAGAGAAAAATCATGTGCTGGTGGAATCAAAGATACAATTTGTCTGAATCAGAGGACTCTCAAGTCCATTTTCCAGCCTTGTTAAAACCAGTACTGCAGGTCTTGGAGGGAGCTTAAAGGTGCCTTTTGGTTCACTGAATAAGGCAAGAGGAGTCGAGCTGTAATCAGTGTCATAACCCATTCCAGTCAACATCAATTCCTGTATAGAAAGGGTGGTTAAACACTGGAACAGGCTGCCCAGGGATGTGGTGGAGTCACCGTCCCTGGAGGTGTGACTGGACGTGGCACTCAGTGCCAGGGTCTAGTTGACAGGCTTGTGATCCCATCAAAGGTTGTACTTGATGGTCTTGGAAGCCCTCTGTGACCTTAATGATTCCATGAATTCCACTAGACTATAACCAGCAATATAGACCTGAAAAGCATCTAACAGCAAGCAAGAAGCAAATAAAAATTCTGCTTGTTCTCTTTCTTGCTGATTTTTTCATTATTTAGGGTTTTACTTGTTCTTTCTTTAGCACTTCACTTTTTGCCTTTAGAGGAGGTGAGGGTTATCTGAGTATTATAAACTGATACATATATTCAGTTTGATGGCATTAGTGCTATGTGTGTATATGTGTAGTCCAGGTGTATATCGCATTGTAATTTTTATTTCTATATGTATATAGTTTATGCTTTTCAGAATAATAGGGAGAACTTTGTACTTTAGGTAATCCTGTAATTCAGTATTTCTCCTTTTCTTTTTTAGTACAGTACCTTTTTTAGGTACAGTTCCAGGATACAGCATTAAACTGAACGTAGTCAGTGCTGTGCAGAGCCTGCTGGTGGTGTCCACGGGAAGTTTAAGTGTGTCAGCCCAGCCAGAATCAGACATGCTAAGGAACATCATGCAGGAATCCCCTTAGGAGTGGCAGGAACTACTAACTAATAAGTTTTGTTGGACCTAAAGTGGCTTTCTGTAAAGCCAATTTGATGTGTCTTCACTGTGATTGCAGCAGTTCTGATTCTGGTGGGGCTTACTGGCCCCACAAGCAGTGTGTGGTGCTGATCCTCAGCTGAGTGGGCTGAATGTGATTTTTTGGCTTTTATATATCTTCTGAATATGCCCTGTGAGGTTGGAGTTGTGTGGAGGAATAGTACGTGGTACACAGTAGCAAGTATTTAAGCTTTATTGTGTCGGTTTTTTGTCTTCTTGTAGAGAGCATCTGAACAGTCCTGCTCTGGCAGAAAGGAGCAGAATTGCTGCAAAACCTGGCTTTGGTCAAAAAGTACAGCGTTTCACTCCAGCTCTTGGTTTAACACAGTCCAGGGGTAAGAACAGATCTTTTTTAATGAAGGCACGTACTGAAGAAGATCTTCAAGTGATTGCTGGATTTTTGGGAGGGAAGAACTTTGATATCTGTGTAAAAAATGAGGTTTAAAATCCTGGATGTTTCCTGTCCTGAGGCTTTTGCAATTCTGCTGCCATTGACCTGCTAAATGATGAGAGTTACTGAGAGTTGTGTTTTCTTATGACTTCTCTTTAAATCCAAAGTAGCTTAGATTGCCATAGCAGGAGTACTGTGTAATCCAGGCAGCAAATTGTAGATGAAAATTTCTAAGCATCTTTGAGTATATTTGATCGGCATTTAAAAAAGGAAATGCTTACGTTGTCTTTCCAGGAAATGCCTGTATGGTCCTTCAGAAAAGTACCTCTAGAAGAAGACTGAGAAATGCTACAAACTGTCCTGTTAGTTCTAGACACTGTAAGTTTCACAGAACAATGGCATAATGCTACATAATACAGGGGGGGAATAAGATGCAGATAAAGCATTTGTTTAGAAGAATAAAACTCACAATTTTTTCCACATGTAAAAATCCTTTTAATTAGAAACTTATGAAATATTTTAATCACTTCTGTTTGCCTTCTGAAGCTTTAGCCAGATGGCAGTTTCAAGATTACTGAAATAAGTGTGCTAGATTTTAATGAATTCCTGAAACATGTGTTATGAAATCGTGAGGGACGGAGGCTTTGAGTCTTATTTTCAATTCAAACCCACAGAGAGAAAGTTAATTACCAGACCATGACACAAGAATTATGCCTCTCCCTTACCTTTCTGTGCTGCTTACTCTCCAAGCTCTTTAAAATAGAAATTGTCTTTGTTATCCCTCTGTACAATATCTATTTAAGATATCATTTTATCATAATGGTAGCCTGGAAAAATTTGACTAAGCTTAACAAGAAAACCTCCTTTGGATTTTAGTGGTACTTTTTTCCATGCCTATCTTTGTAGGTCTGGATCCACAAAAGATTGCTCCAATCAAATTCTTTAGCAGATAACAGTACTTGTTAACAGCAGCAGAATTTCTGATCAAAGAATGAGGAGTGAATCAGTCTGAGACTTAGGAAATACTGTGGCATGATTCTATTCCACCTTACACCAGAATTTACTAATGGCATAATTTGGACAGTCAAAAGTCAATGTATTTGACTTGGCAGTGTAGGAAATTGAGAGAAGCAATAATAAGCAAAAAGGAACTTTTCCTGAATCGCCTGTACTCATGTGGAAAAGTAATTTTTCTCCATTCCATATATTCACTTTTTAAACTTTGTATTCATGTTGATCTTTCTCTGATTTCCTGCGACCTTCTTGTATCTGTTTTTCCAGTGTATCACATCCCTGCTGAGGGTTTCATCGAAGTTCCATGTCTTAAGAGGCACAAATTCAGAATTTATTTAGTTTAGTCCTCTGCCAAATAATGATGCAATGTGTTTTTTTGGGGGGACTTCACCACACAACGTGGATGCTGTAGGCACCATGCATAGTCCTGTTCCACTTTGTGTTCTGCCCTGGGAAGGCAGTTCAGAGCATGAGGCTGGAAGGAACCAGCAGCTTTTTCTCTCCATAACCCCACATCAGCTCTAGATACCAGAGCTTGCTGGTTTCACATGGATTTGCACACAGCTTCAGTTCTTAGAACCTGGAGCTTCTATTCTTGAAGGAGTTTCAAGACATTGAGATGAAAAGTGCAAGAAGTGTTATGATTGGCCTTTTTTCTCCTCAGCTGCTGAGTGCAGAGCCAGCAGAAGATCAACACAAAAGCCTCCTCAAGTTACCACTGCAGTTCAGACAGAAGGCATTGATCTTGACACTGATCGAGACGTGGTGAGTCCTTGGACTGTGCCTGATGATATCCAAAGAATACTTCAAGATACCCATGACTCCATGTTCCAGGTAGAGTACCTACTTGTCCTAGAAACTATTTGATACTTGCCACTTAACACTTTGTTTACTTCTGCTTTATTTAAAATGTGATTCTCTATTCAAAATGTGTGGGTGAGATAGATGCAGAGGTACATAAATGGCTTCAGGAGAACCCCTTTTTTTTTTTTTTTTAACAGGGAAAGTCATTCTTGTGAGCCTTGAAATTAAATGTTCTTTTTAACAACTATATAGGCACATTGCCTGCCCAGGCAACAGACACCAATGGGAGGGCATAAACAGGAAAATGGATTGCATTTGCTGCAGAATAATCAGACACAACTTGATTTGGATGTGTTTTAAAAGAGTGAGATCATTTCTGCTGTCCTCAAATGAAGCACAATGATCAGTTCATCTTCTCTTTCCCCCGCAGGCCTCTGTAGTGCACAGCATGAGCTTCTCCCCTCTCGGCAGTATCAACACTGACAGTGTTTCTGAAAGCACAGGGAGCATCCTCAGCAAGCTGGACTGGAATGCAGTTGAGGCTATGATAGCAGATGTGGAAGACAAGTAAATAGTTCCCAGCCACTGGGCTCTTCCAAACAGTTGCTGGTGTTCGGGTTTTGTTTTTTAAAAATAGTAATTGTTCTGCTTAAAATGGATTGAGGCCTGCGTTGGTTTCCTTCTTAAGCAGCATGGAAGCTCTCACTGTTTCCATCTGCCGTGATGAAGCTGAATTCCTTAAAGTGTCATTTTCCTTCTGTATGTCTTTAGGTTGAGAAGAACTGAATATAGTTGGTAAAGGCAGATACACAGTCTTAAACAGATCTGAGTCAGCTGCTTTACATAGAAACATATATAAACTCAAAAATATTACTTTCTTTTAAGAACAGTGTACAACTGTTGTACTTTTGTATTTAATATTTAACATTATTATGAAGTTATTTTTGTAACACATTTGTGTTTTTTAACACAACAAGGGTTGTGTTAAACTGGTTTAATAAAAATGATTTTATTAGTTTCTGCTATGAATGACTTACACATGTAGCACTATTAATTACTGCTATGTACCACTAGGACTGTGTGTGTACACGTGCACTACCCTCATATTTTAAACTCAGCCTACTTCTGCAGTAGTTTTGAGAAATCTTAGAAGAGTTTGAGTGATTGATAGAGTCAGAAATAGTCTGACAAATAGTCAGAAATGAAAATGAAAAGTAGACTTTCGTTAGGAAAGTGAGGCAGCAGTGTGAGACACAAAGGGCAAGTACTTCCTGGGGTAAAAACAATATTGCTGTTCATCCATCTGCAGGATGCTGCTGTTTAGAGCTCCTCCAGCAACCCCCAGGGGTTTGTAGAAAAACTTGACATGTGCTCAGTGATCATCAAGTACTTGTAATGTCTGAACAGATGCAGCTGTGATGACTTTTCCCCAACAGCTGTAGTTTTTATTCTGTAGTGAAGAAATCTGAATTTTTCATGGAAGTCAAAGGTGTATTAATTGCCAGTGGTTAATTACTGTCACCCCAAACTGTGATAGTTAAAAACCCTAAAAATTTCATGTTTCCAAGTGAAGCTGTATCTTGGCAAACATCAAACAATAAGGTTCAGAGGGAGACTGTTACAGGATTATACACATGCCAGGATAGAACTGACAGTTGCTGTAGGCTCAGAGGTTCAGACTGGCCATGGTTTTTTTAGCAATCCTCAGAATCTGCATCAGCTTTTCTGACAGGATTGACCAGAGTGTAAAACTCAGGATTGGGTTTGATCATCTTCAAATGAAAGGGGCCAGTGCCTTTGAAGAGCTAGTCTAAGCATGAAACTGTGACTTTACCCAAAGTGTAATACTCTGAAGAAACAGAGTGGCAGCAAACAAATCATCAGGATGTACTTTTTGTTCCTGGTGGAAAAATACTATGAAAAATACTGGTTTAGCCAAGTGTGGAAACCTCATTGTGCCCACAGCCATCTATGAGAAGGAAGAGGAAGCAGTCAGTCCATTTCATTTTAACAGTGATAAAGGAAATACTTTCTTGAGGTGCCTCCAGATCCACAGCATCACAGATCATTAACACAAGGGCAGAGAGGCAGTTCAAAAACCTCCAGTCAGGATGTCAGCACTGAAAGTGAGCAGTGACAGCAGCAGAGCCTGGGCAGACAGAGCTGCTCCTGCAGAGCCACAGCAGTGAGGAAAAGCACTTGGGACACGTGAGAGGATCATCAAGAGTGATCTCCTAAGCAAACTGCTTCCATGGACTCACAAAATTTTTTTTTGCCATTTCTCTTCTTCTGTGATGCCCCTTTTAGGGCTGAAGAGGAGGAAACTATTTAGAACGTCTTTTTCTGAGAGAAGCAGATAGTAATTTGAAATTGATTAAATCTTGAAATGCACATTAAAAAATCCTTGAGGAGGTCTGCTGTCATAGAAGTTATGAGGATCAAAAAAATAAAAATCTGTTAAGTCATTGCAATGTTTTAGAAACAAATTTTTAAAAGCCTGTTTTCTCTAGTGTCCTACTAAAGGTAGTCAAAATACAACTGTATATATATTTACTAATCTAAACTGGTTTACAGTTTAATTGCCTTATTACTTGCTTAACTTTTTGGGGCCAAAGTTTCTCTTGCAAAGCTGAAAGAGACGCTAATGCTTATGTTCAAATTTGAAGGCTTAAAATTTTCCCCAAGCAAATTGCAGAACTTGAAACTTTGGAAAAGGAACAAGTTGGTAATTTTTCCTTCTTTATCCAGCCTGCCTCATTTTTGCCATCCCTTTGGGGTTTTTTTTTAGTTTTTGGGGTTTTTTTGATCACAGTCTCTCACCTGTTTCAGTGACTCACTCACTACCTTGAATAGAAAAAAATTCTTCTCTGCATCTAGCCTGAGTTGATCCTCTTTCGGTTGAAACCCCTTCCCCTTTGTCCTACCACGACCTACCCTTGTGAAAAATCCTTCTCCAGCTTTCTTGTGGTGTCCCCTCAGGTACTGGAAGGAGCTCTAAGGTCTCCTTAGATCTTTCTTTTTCCTGGCTGGACAATCCCAGCTCTCTGAGTTGTCCTCAGAGCAGAGGTGCTCCATCCCTTTAGTCATCTTCATGGCCTCCTCTGGACTTGCTCCAGCAGGAGCTGCGTTCTGTTGGGACCCCAGCTCTGGATGCAGTGCTCCAGGTGGGTCTCAGCAGAGCAGAGCAGAGGGGCAGAATCCCCTCCCTGCCCTGCTGCCCACGGGGCTCTGGGTGCAGCCCAGGACACGTTTGGCTTTCTTTTCCAGGAGTTTCCTGGATTCCTAAAAATATTTAACGTTCCCAAGCAAATGTCTGTTTACACTTTGCATAGAATAGATGTTTAGAAACATAACTTCATTTATTTTAATTTTGGGTTAGTGGCCAGCATGGGAAATCTTCAAAGTAGCCTCTTCGGGAATATAAGAAGAAAAGCGAAGAATAACGCTGCCAGACACAAATAAAGTCCTCATTGTTCAGTTACAGTGTCTGTTCTGCATAGTGTATTTGTCAGCGGTCTGGATGCTGGAGGTGAATGCACCAGTAGCAATTTGCTGATGATCCAGACTGGGAGGTGCTATGGATTCTTTGGAGGGACAAGAGGCCTTGCAGAGGAGTCTAGATAGATTGGAGCACTGAGCACTCTTAAATGGGGTGAAGTTTGACAAGTATAAATGCTGAATTCTGCACCTGGGATGGAGTAACACGGAGCACAGGGATAAAGTGGGAGAGGAGTGGCTGGACAGCTGCAGAGGGAGGTGGAGCTGGCTAGTGCTGGGCTCAGTGTGGGTCAGCAGAGCCTGCACAGCCCCAGGGACAAACTCCATCCCAGAGCACTGAGCACAGCACAGCCAGCCCATGGAGGGGATGGATGGTCCTGCTGGGCTCAGCCTTGGGGCAGCCTCAATGTGTGTCCTGCTGGGCCCTGCAGGTGGAGAAGGATGGGAAGGGTGGAGAAGGATGGGAAGGTCCTTCAGTGCGTCCTGAGGAGGGACACAAAGCTGGAACCTCCCATGGGGAGCAGCTGAAGTCCTTGGGCTTGTCCCCTTTGGAGAGATGGAGGCTGAGCAGTGACCTCAGTGCTCTCCACAGCTTCATGAGGAGGGGAAGGGCACAGGGAGGTGCTGAGCTCTTCTGCCAGGCATCCAGGGGCAGGAGTAGGAGGATTAGCTCCAGAGCTGAAGCAGGAGAGGTTTAGACTGGATACTGGGAAGCATTTCCTTACCACAAGGGTTGTGCGTGGTCACATAGAAGAGCAGACATCATAGAGAGGTGGTTGATGCCCCAAGTCTGTGAATGTTTAAGAGGCATTTGGACAGGCTTTAATAACAGGCTTTAGTCTTTGGTCAATCTTAAAGTGTTCTTTGGATTAGCAAAAAGGTCTTTGGAAGTGGCAGTTGGATTATATAATTGTTCTAGGTCCCTTTCAACCATAGCTATTCTATTCTATTCTATTCTATTCTATTCTATTCTATTCTATTCTATTCTATTCTATTCTATTCTATTCTATTCTATTCTATTCTATTCTATTCTATTCTATTCTATTCTATTCTATTCTATTCTATTCTATTCTATTCTATTCTATTCTATTCTATTCTATTCTATTCTATTCTATTCTATTCTATTCTATTCTATTCTATTCTATTCTATTCTATTCTATTCTATTCTATTCTATTCTATTCTATTCTATTCTATTCTATTCTATTCTATTCTATTCTATTCTATTCTATTCTATTCTATTCTATTCTATTCTATTCTATTCTATTCTATTCTATTCTATTCTATTCTATTCTATTCTATTCTATTCTATTCTATTCTATTCTATTCTATTCTATTCTATTCTATTCTATTCTATTCTATTCTATTCTATTCTATTCTATTCTATTCTATTCTATTCTATTCTATTCTATTCTATTCTATTCTATTCTATTCTATTCTATTCTATTCTATTCTATTCTATTCTATTCTATTCTATTCTATTCTATTCTATTCTATTCTATTCTATTCTATTCTATTCTATTCTATTCTATTCTATTCTATTCTATTCTATTCTATTCTATTCTATTCTATTCTATTCTATTC
>VWZS01004368.1:16577-47014 GCA_013397075.1 Rhabdornis inornatus
AAGCAAAACTAAAAAAACCCCACCAATCAAACCTGAAAAGATATATTGGAGCCAACACCCAACACCAACTTAAAAAAAACCCCAAAAATACAAGAATTAAGAAGATGAAAAAGACAAAGCTACAAAAGTAAGAACATACTACTTCCACTAATTTTAATTCTTTAATTTTAATAATAATAATTTAATAATAATAACAATAATTTAATTTTAATTCTTTAATATGAAATCTTGACTATTAGGGACCCAAGGAGTAATAAAGTCAATGGCACTTACCACTGGCTGACACGAGAGGAGCACCTTCAGCAGAAGTTTCTGTAAGCCAGAGCTCTGGCTAAGATATTTAAACTTAGAGACCACTAACAAGATGTGAAATTCTGTGAAAAGACAGATTAAGATACACAGAGCTGGCATTTATGTGTTCTTTTCAAAACCACAGGCCAGTGAAGAAAGATAAATAGTTAGGTTTCAAGAGGAACGTGCAAGGGAAGTTCCTTTTTGAGCTCCCTGTCTCCTCAAAGCCACACTCAAACCGTCTGAAGTTGGAAGCAAGTGTCTTCAGGTATGGAATTTTAAGGATCCTACATAGGCTTCAAGAAATGATGTGTGGCATCGGAATGTGTACACAAGATAAATCAGCACTACAATTTGTAAAATTTTGTAGGAAAAAGGAACAAAACTTGACTACTACCCGAACAAAAAATACAACCCTAAAACTTGAATTTGAAATAATATTGTCAGTTTGAGATAACACATAGCAGGTAGAGCACCAAAAGACTATCCTGAGCCTCACCTGGGAATTTTTCAAATACACTAAAATAAGGGAAGGACTTCTTTTTCTGATATAAAAAGACACAACTAATAGATGGAAGGAAAGTTCAAAAAGTACTTAAATTTGAAAAGGGTCTGCTGAGAGTAATACATGCCTTGTAACAACCAATTATATGCACCCTGATGCAGTGACCCTCCCAACACTGCTCCGTGCTGGTGACCGCAGCTGCTCAGAGGCAGGGGCTGCACTGCAGGCACAGCTGCAACACCCTGTTAATGACCAGTCCCCAGGAAAGTGGGGGTGAAATCAGATAAATCACCTTTCTAGATTTTAGAAAGCAGGATCCTGTTTCAAAATGGCAATAGGAGCCTTTCCACACAGCCGCACAAAGAACAGTAATGGATAAAAGCTCCTTTGAAGCCCAGCCAGATTGCTTTGGAGAAGAAGCCGCTGAAGTAACGAGTAACACGGGTCACTCAGTGACAGGCACCGTAGGTGGAACAGGCAGCGCTGGTGACGTCCTGCTGTAAGTCCAGTGCACGGAGTCCCTCCCCTGCGAAGGTTGCCACGGGCAGAGCACACACTTGGACCACCACGCTGCTGGTGTTGGTGGCCTGAGCCAGCTCAGTTCCTCCCAGGATAAACCCTCCCCTGCCCCTGCCCGTGCCCCCGAACCAGCCCGCAGGGCAAGGAGTGTCTGGAGGATATCTGACCTCACAGTTTGGGTAGCTGTGAGCAGTGCATGCAGCTGCAGCGCCCCCGAGTAACGCAGAAATTAGAAACGATGTAGTTATGTCTGATGGGGTGAACCCGAACTGGCAAGAAGTCTCCCAGAAAAATCCAAAAATGCATTCCCTGGATGATTTACAGGTGCCCAGGCATAATTTGAGCACTGTGAGCATAGTGAAAAGGGATCAACAAAAGGATGTGTATGCACATCCTAGGATTAAAAACTTGGAAATTTCATTTTGGAAGGGTCCAAACTGAACTCTTAAAACATTTATTTTATATAAATGAAATATGAAAATACTATGAACTTATTTGTATATAACAATAACACTTTAATAGTTAGTCAAGGAACCATGAGATCTAAAAACTTGCTACTTACATTAAGAACTCAGCCATTACAACTCAGAATTTCAATGATAAGATGACAAATTCTCCGAAGGATATGGAAACGCTCATACGATCATGTTATGGCTCTTTGGTGAGTGGAGGAACACTAGGATACAGGAATTGTGTCTTGCACTCCTGCTATGTGTCAGGCATGAGTTCAGGAGTGTTGGGACATAGGAAAGCATCGGAAAGGTGTTTGTCCGAATTCAGCGTCACTAAGTTCTGCCTGGGGCTCGGAGTCAAAGCAAAGGATCAGCTGAACTCATCCGTTTATTTCCCTGGAATATCATTAACACATGCATGTGGCAGACTGTCTTGCTGTTAACTAGCACCAGATGAGCCAGAGCTGATTAAAAACTTTTTTTTTTTACATGAGCCACAAACACATTTAAGAACTATTTTAGGGGTGCAAGGTATTTCATGTTAGAGCTACTGTTTAGCACATCCTAATTATTCCACACTAACTAGTGACACCACAACAGCAAAGCAAAGGCTAAAGTTTGACTCAAATTTTAAAGTTAAATAGCCTTTTTTTAATGGCCACGCCTCACTAAAATACTTATGCTGAATATTTCCTATGCCTAATTTGTACATAGTAAGAGTTGTTGATATAAGCAATAAAGAACCTCAAAAATACAAAAGGGTGTTACTGAATCATTTAAAAAAATATTTATAATTACACTTCTGTCAAAAACTATTGTGATCTTGAAAATATTCAAGAATTATTCTGCAATTTTACAGTACTGAAGTGGAAGATTAAAAATAATAATTTAATTCTTTTTTAGATTCGTGGAAGTGTCTGTGTTCTCTTAAAAAGTTCAATATGGCTAGTGTTTATTTTAAAAGCTCATAATACCCCTTTGTTAGGTAAGCTACTGCAACAAGTTCCATGAACAGATCCTGTACTCAAAGGGAGAAAGCAGGAATAAAAAATTCAATAATCTTTTAGTTATATATGTAAAATCTATAGCCATACAGTGAAAAAAATACTACAAAACTATGCCAATACAAAGAAGTAAAATTGTGTCACTGGATCAGTTACTGCACTGCAGCACTTAAAACAAAAACCAAACCAAAACCAAACACTTTCTCGTGTAGAAAAGTTCTTATCTTGGCATGTGCTGTTGCTACTGATGTGGTTGATGTTGTAAAAACTGCAGCTGCTACTCAGAGTTTGAGCCCTGCACTGATGCCATTGGTGTCGAGACTGGGCCCTCGACTCCATGTGGCAGAGAACCACCAGCCCAAGTCACACTCAGCAATTAGGAGCAAATTTGTTTCCCAAAACAGGGCACTGCTGCCTTTTCCTCTCACAGCAGGTAACTTTGTTTTCGGCAAAACCAGACTAAGTGTTATTCTGTGTACTCTGGGATGGTAAAATTCAACTCTTAACTAGTAAGAATAATATTCAATTTATTTAATAATCTATAATCAACTTTATAACTGTAAATTATATAACAGCCATCACATCTCATCAAGGAGCATGTATGCCACTGGCATATCATACAGTATAGTAATGGTCTAAATCCTCTCAACTAAGACAACTTCAGACTTCAGGTTTATATTGTTTAATTATAACTTCTTTCTGATAATTTTATTCCAATAAATACCAAGCAAATTGAAATAACCCCCCATCTTTGCTATTGGAAAAGCCACATGAAATGAACAAGGAAATATTTGTATCACCTATTAAAAATAAGATGCTTTAATATAATTGCATCAGAAATTACTAACAGTCAACTTAATTTTAAACTGTAACTGTGTGAAATCCTTGGGTTTATCACTTGGGAGTTTCTTGGTGTCATATTTTCAACTCTGCTTATCAGTAATATCTGACATGTCATATAACCCCTCTAGTCTCCAAGCATGAGTTTGACACTATAAATGCTGCACTTGGCTCTGAGAAATACAGTCTTTCATTGTTTGCTACAAAAATGTCCTGTTTCCAGAGCTGCAGAGGACTGACTCCCGCTTCTTCTACTTCTCCCTCCTTTAACAATACAGATCCTAGCCCAAGAGGTGGCTTTTTGTATGTTGAAGAGAACACTACCGACACTAATAAACAAAGATGTGCTACAATATTTCTGTTCAGAAAAATTCCAGTGGTGAAACAGCAAAAAGGCATTCCCCAACAATTTACTAACTACATTCTGAGGAGTTGCTAATAATTTGTTTAATGTGTTGTTTGGGTTTTTTACATATCTATATTTTGGAATACTGTTACTATTCCTCACAAATTGAATAATGTATTAGAATTCTGAAAGTTAGTTTCATAAAAAACAGCCCCCTACCATATATTAAATTTTTAAAAGAAACAAAACATAATAGAAAAATAATTATGTTGAGGAACATGTGTTTTTGATAAATACATTTGAAAAGACAGCAGGGTTTAATAGACTCCTAAAAAGTTTAACGGCTTTTAGAATTTTTCCTGTTTGCAAATATGCTGCTTTTCTTGCTTTCCAGGAAGACAAACTGCTTATGAATGGTTGTGGCAAGGCAGTTGAAGCAAATGCTTCTGCAAGATTTCAATAGCATTTTTTCAATTTACAAAATGTGAAAACATCTTTCAATTAGTAAAAAAATTAGTCTAATATACAAACATTTAAAAAAAAAAAAATCATTTGTGAAGGAATGTAGTGTGATTGCCCAGACTCATACTCATCCACTCCTCAGACACTGGTAGCTAGCTCCTCCTGACACAAGCCTCTCTATATTAACCCACAGAAATGCATACATGGCCAGTTCGCCCAAGCAGAAGAGTCATTCAGCTTTCCCCAAATCTGAACTATCATAAATTGCCACTTGGACAGCATTAGAAAGAAATTGAAGCATACAAGGAATAAACTATAGTTTCTTTTTATATCAAAATGTACTCTTGAAAATGTGTTTGGCACAGTGCTAAATCATATAGTTAATACTAAATATTGCAGGATACAATAAAACCCTGGAGTTAACTTGTGTTTACACCCTTTTAGGGATAAAAATAAAAAGATACCAATTATTCAGAAGTCAGCCTATACAAACTGTATAAACAATATTTTATGTCTTGTTTTGAAAACCACTGATATAGGAAATTTTACATAAAAGACTGCAAAATAATATAAATGGATTTAAACAGATCTTTACAATAAGAAATTCAAATGGAAACAGACAAGTAACAAAGAGAAGTAAAAAAATTTATTGCAGTATTCGTTCCACCAGATTTGCTGGGGATCCCTTTTCTTGTATTATTTCAGGGTGACCTAATACATCAAAATCTACATTTACAAAAACTCCTCCTGCAGATAGGTCATAGATACTGCATGCGTTTTTGTTTTTTTTTCTTCAACAGAAAAAATTATATAGCCGGGAGATTCTGCCACTTTACAGCCTGGTAAAACAATGCTTTCCTGGAAACTGGGCTAAGCTAAAGAAAGCCATCCGCTGCTAGGTTAAACTCCAAGAACACTTTATTAAGAACATTAACAGACTAATTTCCAACATTCACTTGTTTATTTTTTTTAAACAGAAAGGTTTTTTTTTTTCAAGATATAAACAATTTTTTGTTAAACTATAATACATGCGTCCCAAAAATGAACTGAGAAGTTTCTGCTGCACAACAGCGAAGGAAGCTCCCACATAAATCTTTACCAAATATTTCCTTCTTTTTTCCTGCGTCCCAGGTTCCATTCTTACTCTTCATTTAACTGATTTTTTTTTGCCAGAAAGTTGATATTTCAAGTTTTTCTGTTATTTCAATTCCTGTAAATTTGGCTGCATGTACAAATTCATTAGCTGGAAGTTCCATCCTTGGCGGCATACAGCGATCGTAAAGTCTGCACAACTTTATTAGTCAGCTTATTAGCACTCGTTAGAGCAATTTTTTTGTAAATAATGTCTGACTCTTTAATAGTGTCTACCCAAGGCACCAGTTTGCGGCCATCACGGCGCTTAGCCTCAGTCCAGGAGCCACTGTAGGAGCCTGCCATCCACTGAACACTGAAGCCATTGCTGGTTTTCTGTACTACTCTTGCAATTTGTGGTCGGTCTTTGTACTTTGGACAGCAAATAGCGATGACATCCATGACATCAACACTTTCATTCATCTGTGCTGCCAACTCCGTAGAGTCTGAATTTCGTTTTGACCTTCTCAATGACTAAAACATTGGGGGGAAAAAAGACCAAGTGTTACACAAAAGAACTTTAGTGAAATTATTGCTTTTATTGCTTTTAATCCCTTGACGCCGGGAGTTGGGATTCCCCGGCACACATTCCATTGCCGGCAATGAGACGCACCGCGACCGCCAGCGCCAAGGGGTTAACATATCCTTGTAAAACCACATACTCTTAATTTGTACCCGTGTCTTTATCTCTTATTGATATATAAAATTATATATACACATGAATCATAAAGCTACATAAAAACTTGGCAACAATAAAAAGGATAACACACAGTACATTCCAAAGGAAAATTAATAACTTTTTATACGGGATAAATCTCATTTTCTAGTTTGTTTTTTTTTTATTGTCTTTTCTGTTAAACTTTCTACAAAAGTTGTATAAACGGTTAAGTAGAGAATCTCTATCTACAAAATGCTTTCTTTCATGTTGATTACATTACTTGGTGTACATTTAATATAATAAACTGACATTTATAAGCACATAAAAATCATTTTACGTAATACGCTGCGAAATACGTTGACTCCTCCTCCGCCTCACCCCTGAAGTGCCTCCTCCTCTATCCTCCCCATCACTTTCATCGTCCTCTGTCTCAGCTGCATTGTTTTTAGGGCTGCCTCCTCCAAGCAGCGAGGTAATTGCTTTGTTCCGAGCATTTGTGCTAGCTGACACCTCTCCATCTTCTTCCTCTTCATCAGGATCCAAATGTTCCATAAGGAGCTTGAACTATTAGAACAAAAAAGATCAGTTCACTTCATAACTTTAAACATGGACATTTGTATCACATTACATTATGTTAGAAACAAGTAGCAACATGTAGACAACTTGAAAAGCTTATGTTGTGTTCTACAAACTTAACTTTCTGATTTTTTTTTTTTTTGTAGATAACACAAAAGTTTTTTTCCTGTGTTTTCCAAATGGCAAGTTTTCTCTAACTGTTATTGGTGCAGGGTGAGGGACAGTTCATAAACCACATCCAGTCTCTGTTGCCATGATAGAAAGAATCAGGAATAAAGTGAACAAGTAATATAGGAGAGGTATACAACATGGATACCAGGAACTGGAAAATACTCCAT
The DNA here is from genome assembly GCA_013397075.1 of Rhabdornis inornatus. Lineage (NCBI taxonomy): Eukaryota > Metazoa > Chordata > Aves > Passeriformes > Rhabdornithidae > Rhabdornis > Rhabdornis inornatus. The sequence continues at coordinate 23,700 of VWZS01004368.1, forward strand.
AAAGATGAATATCCTTTAGCTGAAATTAATTATCATTGACTTTAAACTTATTGGAAATCTTTGAAATACAGTCCTGCTAAAAATCCTGAAAGGAAGATCCAAACGTCACGTAAGATAACCAAGAACTTAACATTTTTAAAAGTACTTTCAAGTTTATACTGTGTTAAAGGATTTCAGACTTTCTGCAAAGCAACTTTACTTACATCTAAGTACTGTTTTACTATACTCCTCTTCACTTCTTCTGTGATCTTGGAATTAGCCATATCACTCCGCAGAAAATCCAAAGTTTGTTTTGGATGGAAATGCACTCCTGTCTTCCTGTTTATAGCTTTATCATAAACTTTTGCAGATTCCGATGGAGAATATTTTTGAATTTTACTGTTTAAAGAAATAAAAGGGAAGACCTTTTAAGGAAAGTCCAGAGTAATTTGAACAAAAAGCTTTTAAAATCTCCAGTATAAGTATTTATCTTTGAATCATCCCATACACAATAGATAGGTTGGTAATAAATCAAATAAAATGTTTTTTTTAAGCCGAAGTTCAACTTAATAATTTTTTTTCTCTGTTACACAAATATATTGCTTAAACAAGTGCCTACAATCAACTTAAATAAATGGTAAAAACTTCTAAACAACTCACTGCATAACAAGTGTCCTATTATGTAAATAGCCTTACCTATCAGAGAATCCACAGAGGTTCTTTAGATGCTGTTTCAGCATCAGAAGTAACAATATGCCTTGGGAGACATTAGCAAATTCAATTAAAGGAGCTGAATTTTCAGGTAAACACTTCATCACTGAATTTATATCATTTTCTTCATCAGAATCTGAGTCAGAGTCCACTCGTTTCCGTAACCTCCGAGGCTTAGAAGCTTCCTCCTCACTTTCACTCCCGCTACCACTGTTACTGTCACTCTCGGTCTCCTCACCCGATGAAGGCTTCCTTTCCTTTTTTTTGTCTTTCACCATAGACTGCAAGACAGAGAAGTTAACAAACATTCCAAAATTAGGGTAAGTAATATCATGTTCCTAAAATAATCTGTCCAAAATCATTACTAGCTTAAATTAGACAGAATTCCCTGAACAATGTTATTAATTTATAACTTGACAGACTTAAAATTATCTATGGCAAAAAGATATTGAAAAATTTATCCAAAGCCCAGATTTTCTTGCAAGGTGCATACAGAAGGAACTGAAGAAACAAGCACTCCCTTGGTATGTTATCTTTAAAATACTGCTGATGTTCATTAGCAGTGACAGCAAAATATAGTAGAAGGCCAAACACAATAAATCAGGAAGAAAATTCTGTTTTTCTTTCACCTGAATATAATTTCTGTGTATCATGGAGATTTCCACATTTACTTTGGTGTCCAAGCTGGTTTTAAATCCTTGTCTCTTAAAATTCTATGACACTAACTACACTGCTGACCAAAGTGATCATATTAATAATTAATTAATAATGATTAATAATAATAATCAGCTGCCCTATTCCTCGGTGGGGCTCTGAGCAATCTGGTCTAGAGGATGGTCCCTGCCTATAACACAGGGCTGGAATGAGGTGATCTTTAAGGTCCCTTCCAACCCTAGCCATTCTGTGATTTTATGATTAGTACCACGATTACTTGTAGATCTACACTATTTCACATATGCATTATTACTGCACATAGTATGATTTTTCAGGACACAGACTTAAGCAGGATCTCACCCTTTATGGGTGCTGGGTGCTACACACTGGTTCTCAACCTGAAGAATGTATCATCTCTTTCTAGCAGATTAAAAATCAACTTCGGTAGGGTGAGAATTTAAAAAGTACAGTACTTTTCAGGCAGTGAACTTTCAGGCATCAACTCTCGTATTTATTAGTCAAACTGGACATTCTAGAAACTGCTTTGCTTCCTGACAATCGGCACCTTCGACCGTAATAGGCATTCAGGAAAGGAAGACACTGAAGTCTTTAAGAAGCAGAGACCTCTCACTTACAGGCTTGTGTGTTGCCATAACAACAGATACTCTATCATGTTCCGGGTTCTTATGTGCTGCCTTAAGAAATATTGCCCACTCCTCTCTTGCAACCAACAGTATATTTTAAATCTCTCAGGCAACACAAATGCAAATGCCATCAGCTACTTGACAACAAAATTAACTGCCAACTGAATTTTATTATTAAAATTTTACAAACAAGCAAAACAAACTAGTATTCCACGATGATTCTAGGTTCATGTGTTTTCAGATGCATACAATTAACTGTTATTCAGCCATATTGGGAAATTTTAAAGATTTGATCTCAAAATTCATAATTCTTTTCTAATAATATAAGCAGCAATGTAAGTAGAGTTTTTGACTAGTGTCTTACTAGATACACATCAGAACAGACAGCGTTGCTTGTTTTTTGGCTACTGTTTACATGCCAAGTAATGCAACTGGTTCACACAATAATAATGGTACTGCATTCACTGAAAAACTGACCACATTACAGAGAAGTTTATGTTTCAACTATCACAAATATACTAAAATATAAATGCACATACCTCTTTAAATGACTGTAGTAGGTTGCTACCAGAAACTGATAGTGTAATGTCTATATGATGCATTATAAACAGTGGCTCTTCCTGTGTTTGGTAAGGAAAACAGGCTAGATTGTCTGCTATGTACAAAAGCATATTCACCTCTGTTTTCTGGAAGTCAAAAAAAAAAATTACACATAAATACATGTAGGACAAAAACCCCATAATAAAAGAAGAACTTAAGCTTGAAATGCTGCATTTTAACTTCTTTCTAAGTGAAGGAAATGTGGTGCTTACTGCAGTATCATCAAAGAGGTTGAGTAGAGAAATTAGAAAGGCTCGTCTGTGTTGACGGTTCCCTCGAATCATGGAGTAGAGGTGTGAACACAGTGCACTGGATGATTCATCATGTCTAAAGCCTCTCACAGGATCTTTCGGGCAAGTATTAATTGCCTGTTGTACTTGGTAAGACATCTTCATACCAGCCACCGCTTTCATCTGAAATGGAAATACATTTATTTTTATTCAAAACATTGCTTCCAAATCAGTACAACTGAATCTTTTTAAAGGGATGCTCATCTGAAACTTAAATTTGAAACATGCACTGAGGCAATACTACCTTTTGAGCTGCCAAACAGATTTAAGCAGTCAAACAGAACTTGTGGCAGAGATAANAGATTTGATCTCAAAATTCATAATTCTTTTCTAATAATATAAGCAGCAATGTAAGTAGAGTTTTTGACTAGTGTCTTACTAGATACACATCAGAACAGACAGCGTTGCTTGTTTTTTGGCTACTGTTTACATGCCAAGTAATGCAACTGGTTCACACAATAATAATGGTACTGCATTCACTGAAAAACTGACCACATTACAGAGAAGTTTATGTTTCAACTATCACAAATATACTAAAATATAAATGCACATACCTCTTTAAATGACTGTAGTAGGTTGCTACCAGAAACTGATAGTGTAATGTCTATATGATGCATTATAAACAGTGGCTCTTCCTGTGTTTGGTAAGGAAAACAGGCTAGATTGTCTGCTATGTACAAAAGCATATTCACCTCTGTTTTCTGGAAGTCAAAAAAAAAAATTACACATAAATACATGTAGGACAAAAACCCCATAATAAAAGAAGAACTTAAGCTTGAAATGCTGCATTTTAACTTCTTTCTAAGTGAAGGAAATGTGGTGCTTACTGCAGTATCATCAAAGAGGTTGAGTAGAGAAATTAGAAAGGCTCGTCTGTGTTGACGGTTCCCTCGAATCATGGAGTAGAGGTGTGAACACAGTGCACTGGATGATTCATCATGTCTAAAGCCTCTCACAGGATCTTTCGGGCAAGTATTAATTGCCTGTTGTACTTGGTAAGACATCTTCATACCAGCCACCGCTTTCATCTGAAATGGAAATACATTTATTTTTATTCAAAACATTGCTTCCAAATCAGTACAACTGAATCTTTTTAAAGGGATGCTCATCTGAAACTTAAATTTGAAACATGCACTGAGGCAATACTACCTTTTGAGCTGCCAAACAGATTTAAGCAGTCAAACAGAACTTGTGGCAGAGATAAGAATGTCTTGCAAACTGCTCTGACCGTAAATTCTGCTAGGAACATGCAGCTAATCTGTTTACCCACTATAGCCAGGTATTTCAATTTAAATGACTTTCAGGAACATTGAAATGTTTTCATACATGAATAGAATATTTTACCACATGCATATGCTTGGTATCCCCTGCAATGAAACCAATAACTGAATCCATATGTGTACAATAGGATTAACACATAGAAAATTAGTGTTGGAGTTTTTTTTCACATATCCAATACTTTCCAGTTGATTTTACTCACTTCGGTGGTCCTACTCTAGTTCCAGAACAAACTGAATCTCTAATTAGGCTGCATAGTCAACTGCAAACATACCACCTCTGCTGCTGTTCAGCAAAGTTGTCTATGTGTCTATACACTGCCTTAAATCCCAGCTGCCTAAAACCGCAAATTCCAACTGCTAGCCTTCACTTAATGGATGAGTTATCTGTTTGGACGCCATCAACACTGCAATGCTCAAAATGCACTGGAATACAAGGGACAGCATGTGAGAAGTCCTACAACACAGTACACACACTGAACCTAGACTGGGACCTTCCAAAATAAGGAAAATGCTGCAGCTTGATTTCAGATCTTAAGCAGAACTGGTACTATGCCACAGCTCCTTAGTTTTTCCTTTCAGCAAGATTCATCATATGTAAACAGCTTCCTATGCTTCTTCTGCTTAGATTACAATTTATAAAGCCTTGGTGCCTTGCACACTCTAAGATACATACTCTAAGGACTGCTGTTGACTGTAACATAGTGTTTTCCTTTCTAGTTCACTGATACAGGAAAATCACTGCTAAACATTATGAAACACATGTCCTTACCACTTATCAAATAAACGCTCTAAACCACTATTTAGTGTGGAAAATATTACTATGATTCATAAATTAAAGGAAATTTTGGACTAGAAGAGACACTTCAAATTATATTATCCTTTCCATTTCTCAGAACAGAAATCTCCAAACAGGGAGTAATCTTTACAACTGCTTACAGTTATTGTTTATTTTTTTTACTTTATACTGTTTTTCTGAAGCTGAAGCATATTCAAGTGTTAAACCACTAAAGAACATAACAGTGTTTTGTAAAATGGTAAATTAGAATTACTTACGTGAATGAACCCAGCATATTTTTTGTCTATTTCCACCAATTGCTGGTCAGCTTTGTTTCGCATAGAGGGCTCTGGATCTGTGCCCATTGCAATTAAGTACGGCACACACTTGAAAAACAAATGAAATGGTTATTCAGGGCATTGTACCTCCTCTTTGACAGTCATTTGTTCTTTGTTTCTACTGCAGAAATTAGAATAGGAAGGTCTGTGCAACTTAATACCCTTTTTTCAAGTAAATAGAACAAAATACTATGAGACACCAGTATTCTAACAAAGTTGTGAGGTTTCAGGTGGTATTTCCCTTTTTCTCAAACTCTAAAGTCAACTTAAAATACAGAAAATTGCATTTTAAAAAAAAACAAAAAAACACTTACAACTGAACATATGCAATGGTTGCGGCATCAAAAATTAATTACAAAACATGATGTAAGCAAAGAATGATGGAGATGATGACTGAAGTTCTGACACTGACTGTGGAATTTCATGTTTGGATGATATAGGGATTGAGGCGGAAGCAAGCTGACACAAGATAAAGAACTAAATAAAGAAAACATTTTGGCATATACCTCAAGCTGTAACAGAAACATGCTCCAATGTACATATCTACATGCTCTTTAGGTACTGCCTGGGCTTTTACATCTTAAATCAAAAATAGATAATGAAGCATTTGAAATCTTGTGGGCTAATAACATAAAGCAGATTTCAAAATATGCCTTCTGTAAAGGCCTGTAACTTACATAACCTAAGTAGAAGACCTGGAAATTTACATAGCAAATGCGAAAGCCTCTAAAAACATGAATAAAAGGAAGTCCCACCACAAAAGCCTATCATACCTGAACAGGATGGATGAGACCCTGGTTTAATGTCAGTGCAATGACATTTAGAGCAAAGTGGCGTACACTGGACTGGGTATGAAAGAAAGCCTCAAGGACCTGTTTGAGATATAGCTGCATGATGGAACTACTCATCCCTGAGGAAATATCACCCATTTCTTTCAGGTCTTCCTGCTTTGCTACTTTTTTCCCTGTAAAAAGGACAAAAGCAATAGCATATTCATCACAGTATAACCACTTATTTTGCCATCACTTGATATATGCCGATCCTTAAGTTTCACATTTCAGCTGTCTTAGAATGGGTTTATGATCTCATGAAACACAAAATAATCGAATGTATTAATATATATTTAAAAAATAGAGAGAAAAAATTTTAATTCAAGTCTTAATTCCTTAATAAAGTATTTTTTAAAATGTTGCACTTATGATTTTTTATCTGCAAATTAAAATTAGGGTTTTTTTGACAAAAAATATTATTAGCATCATTACAACAATTATGAATTCTGGATAGCTTCTAGTATTTACACATCTTGGAAGTAAATAATACATCTATGGATATACCTCTTTTTAAAAAATTCTGAATTACTTTGGGTACAATACTACTGATCTGTTTACAATTTTAAGTGACTCAGCACAGATATACACTAACTGTATGCAACAAAGTCTGGTTTTGCAAGCTCATGAGCACAGAAGAACTCAGCACTTACAGTCTCTGTCTGCCTGCTGCATACGTGTATCCTCCTCCTGCAAGTAGGTCTGGAGGTTTTTTAACACCTGGATTTTTAAGTTTACTGAACAGTTCTTATCTGAAAGAATGCTGTTGTACAGAGTCTTCACTTCTTGTTCGAACATTAAACTTGGGTGCTGAATAAATGCAAATCCTAAGAGTGGAGAAAAGAGGAAATAGGTCTCATTATTATAATCTCGAAATTGTATTTCTGCTTTTCAAGTTCTTCAGAAGAAAGGTATGAAATTTATCTCCTCCCAGCAGCATAGCTTTTTGTAGTCCAAACAGTATCATGCTTCCATATGGATACCATCCATTGCTTACAAGGAGTTCTGATAGCCATGACAGTTGTATTAACCACGACTCTGTTTGACGGATAAAATGCAGCGTTGACCCAGGGCAGCTGCACAGAAAGTTATACAGATCTGGAACCAGGTCCAGTGTAGTGGCCTGCATCTCAATGACTAGGAGCTATCATAAGAACAAGAAAGGAACATTACCAAAAATTATCTGTTATTTTTCTAATACAGACATTCTAATACATCTAGAGACAAACATTTTGCTGCAACTGCAAAATGTGACTTATATGGATACAGAGAAAATGCAGAAAAATTGACAAATACCATTAGTAAGTAAGATAATAATAGAAAAAATAGTCACCAGGGAACACAGTAAAATTTATACCTCTTGCTGTCATTATTCATATACCTATCGTAGTCTTCTCTTCAAGATCATCTGAAATGTTCCCAAGACTATGTGTTTTGGAAGACACACACTACAGAACAGTACTTATCTGTAGTCTTACCCTTGTCAACAAACTGGCTGTTCTTAAGTCTGTATTTAACAAAAACTTTTCTAAATTACTGGCAGTATATACCACTTTAGATAATGTATGTAAATTTAGAAGTGTTGCTGACAAGCTCTTATGGACTATCTTAAAAAAAACAGTAACGGGAACATAACATCCTAATTTAATTTATTTTAACTACTTAATTGTTTTTAAGACTGTTTGGGAAAAGCAGACATTAAATACATTTTCTATGCCACAAAAAATTCAGATTTTAAATGGGCACACAGAAAAAATGGGAACATAAAAGAAAAACAGGTGGAAAAATAAAAGCAAATAAAATTATGCTAGAACAATACATAAAAATAGCTGTAACAGAGAGAAGATTGAGTCAAGTTTTTAAAACAGGCTCCATACACACAAAAAGACAGTGTAAGTAAAGGCTAAATCCAAGGCAAGCCCTCAGTGTGTTTCAGATCTCATTTCAGTCTCAAAACAAGAAGCAGAGAAGCAGGTGAGAGAAAGGGAAAAGACAAGAAAAAGAGATTTTGGTGATCTTTGGAGTATGTGGTATGAATGTGCAGTCTATAGAAGTGTATATTGATGTTTGTAACTTGACCGTCCCTGAGCAAAGTCCAACCCATTTCTTCTGCCTAATTTTAAAAATGAAAAGCACGTGGACGTATCTGTAACAACTCATAAAACTTTTTCTTTATTCACTTTAAGAAATCTAAACCACCAGTGTTCTCAGGGAAATTCTTACTTTTCCATACCCTCTTAACTGGGAAGAAATATTACTTAGCATAAGAGTCTGTCATACGAGATGAAGAAAGGCACCTGCTGTATGCTTTTTTAAGGACTGATTTCACATGTCAGAGATGCTGTCATACCATTTCTCTCCACACCTTTGTTTTCACTCTGTTCAGAATCTTTAGAGTAACCACTGAACTTGGTTGAGTTAACAGTTAGGTGCTTAAAATTTTAGCTAAATTTACTAAACAAGTTTATATCCTCAATTTGTTTTGCAAGTACACATCTGGAAAAGAAGCACAACCATTATTATTAACCTTAAGATTAAGCTTAATCCCTCAACAGCGGCACATCCTGAGGCAAAGGATAAAACTGTAGAGTGTCCCTACTAAAGCAACAGACTGATAGGAAAGTACATTCTTCACATGACCCTTTTCTCTGTATATAAGTATTGACCTAGCTTGCTAGTCCTTTTTACTGTGCTGCTGCTCACAAGCACTGAATGAGTTCGACAACTTTGCTCAGTGACCAGTTTGAGGTGGAAATTTGCACTGTCTACCACATCTCCATACATCCAACAGCTATCTTCAGAATCAGTAGTTGGATGAAATCAATATATCACTAAAAACAGCGAGATTTAATTAAAATAAAGATTGATATGCTTACAGACTGAAAAAAAATCTGAAGAATGACTACCGACAGAACAGATCACAGTTCAGTCTATAATTTAGAAACTTTTGGCAAATCTGACATACTCCATATCCACGAGCAGAGAGATCACATCTGTGGTTAGGAATACAGACCCCACCCCACATATGATATTCTGCAGAGTGCAATTAAACTGGACTAGACTATAGGTAAGTGTCATGCACATTGACATAATGCCTAGAAAAAACTGGAAGTAGTCCAGAGAACCATAGCCTTGCTCCTCCAACAGAGGCAATTCCAATGCCGTTAATCCTGCTCAACTGTCTTGAAATGGTTTACCATAGAATATGAAATGAAGACTCAGTCTTGATCCTTATCCTCATAGCCCTCCCTAGCCTGTATTAGAGTAGGATATCTGAAAAGTCACCTAAAGAGCAACATAAAGAGGCAAATTCTTATCCACAGTTAAATCATACAATGGAGGTTCTCATACCTTGGAGGCAATTTATTTCAAACCAAGCAATAACCATGAATTTAACTCTTTCAGGCACCAAGGCCTATCTGCCCAAACAAGATTTTCTCAGATGTACAATTTTGTCCCCAAGTCAATGGCACCTCATTTTCTACTGCAAGTCACTGAAATGCCACACTAATCTCACAAAGGCCATCCAGCTACTATAAACAGCAGTTCCCTTGACTCCTGCAGAATGGCTGCTCCCATCCCTAAAATGTTCCAAGTTTTTCCATCCTTTTTTACCTTGTGGACTGACAAACAAGGTTTGGGGCTACAACATACTTGCATGTGGAGTAAAAAAATAGCATCTTCATTAACTTGGAAATTCGTTGCCCTCTTCAACTTGATCACACATCAAAAGGCATTCACCATCAAAAGCACCCAGGCTGCTGCACACTTAGGCAACTAGCAACCCTTTGACAGTTTTGTTAGGACCAGTTCTCAAACAAAATAGGCAGTAAGTTTTGATTTTAAGCAAACTCTTCTGTGACTACACAAATATGTGAATTCCTACTGATCCACATGGATTCTTACTAGAGCAGAATAATAAAAAACTATTAATATTTCTTACCAAGGCCAATAATGGCTTTTGTCTGTACTTCTTCATCTGAATGCTTTGTAAAATACATCAGCAGTTCAAGTACTTTATCCTTAATGTTAACCTGGGCAAATTAAAACAAAAATAATAGCTATTTGAAGATGAAACAGATGTTTTTAATCTCTTATAGAAAGCATATATATAAAAAAGGAAAGGAGATGTACAACTTCACTGCATAGTCCTTGCAAAATCAGATATTTAAAAAGCAGGAAGCTATACCATACTTTATGGAAAAATACATACTTTGGGGGACTAGGAATATTGTGCTTTCAAATTGAAATGGAACATTCATTATGCCTAAGACATGGAGAAAAAATGAAAGTAATTTTACCTTACTGTTGCCCTTAAAATCTTCCTGATCAAAATCAAAATGCCGACACAGTGCTCCAACAGTGAAAAGTGATCTAAGGAGTGCTGGCTTATTGGCAGTGAGTATTGTACTGTTGGGGTCTTCTTGGTGTTGATTTTTTAATTTAGAAAGTGCACCTGCAGTAAAATAAAAGTTTTTATCACAGTGTTTAATTGTGGTGTATTCCTCAGGTAAGACTTGTACGTCTTCCTCAATAGTGGCAAGAAATGTCTCACTTGGGTGTTCCATTAGTGGCACTACAAGTTCTAAGATTTTTGCAACATTGCAGATCACCATGAAATCATTCTGGGTCTGAAACAACAACATTTATAGTGTTTAATACTTCTGGCCATGGATAACCTAAGCACTTTTAATACACACTGACAGTTAAGAACTCTGGCTTATATAAGATATTTGGTAAACATCTAAAATAATATTTCTATATTTTACATCTGTTATTAAATTACATGCAATGTATGAAATCTAGTTCTGTTTACTGCAGGCATTCTGGGGAAAAAAAAGTCTGGATGAGCAGAATTACACCTCTTATCAAGGCTGGGTCAGACCTGAAAACCTTTGGGTCTGATAATTTTCTGGAGTATTACAAGAAATCTAGGAACTCTTCCTGAGATATGCACTAGAGAAGACACAACACCTGAAAACCAGGTATCAGCAACAAAATGAAGTTGTGCTATGACTTAACACACCTTAAACAAAAGGTCATAATGTGCACAACTGTAGAAATTACAATTAAAACTACTACTGGTTTGCATTATCATGATTGTATGTATATTCTAAATGTGGATTCTATGGAAAACTTCTGTCAAAGAGACATAAAGCTAGAAATGGACTTTTGACAAATCCAGCAAGCTAACCAGGATATTTTAAATCCTGAGTACTAGTACCAAGCTATTTGACATGTTCTAGCTGTCAGTGGTAATTCTATGATTCATCTCAACCATGTGTAAATACAAAACAAACCATTTTCAACCCACTAGATGAGCTGCTGCAAGTAAATATTTAGATAAGTTTTTCCTATACGATTAGTTCAGAAGCAGCTCTAAGAGCCTGTTGTAAATGTGCCTAGAGAATGTGGAAAATGCCTGGAAAGCGCCAGGCTGTATCTACAATCTAAATTGGTAACAATTACCCCTTAAGCCTGCCCTGGGCAGCTCACCTATCGAAAGGCACTGCTGCCACCCACTCTTGCTCATCATCCTTGAGCAATAGGTGTTTGATCCTGCCCTGCTCCTTCTAACCAGTCAGGGTGTCAGATCAAAATGGCAGAAACTGCTGCAAGGATGCAGAGACCTGACTGGGGGAGGGTTTCAGTGTTAGAGCTCTCTACAAAGTCTTACAGGGGAATACAAGAGCACTAGAGCTAGAGAAGTAAGAAATGAAGTCTAGAAGAGGATGAAATAAGATGTTTTTCTTCTCATATATTTGCTATATATTAAATCACTCTACCTTATGGAACCTTATCCTTAGCCTTAAGATTCATACGTTAAACACTAATACTTTTAAGATTGTGACTGTAAACGAAAACAATTCCTAGAAACTATTTCCTGAATGGAGAAAAACTGGGAAAGAGGCAGCACAGGTTTCAGTTCCATTTGGCTGCAAAATATGGTGGTAGTACATGAGGAAGAACATCTTAAAAGCTACAGGGATCTTCAAAAGGATCTAGTAACCTCCAAAGCTCTGATGTGCATGAAAAAACTTCACAATTTGAAATTTTATTTTCCTACTTTAAATTTCATAAAGTATACAAGACAGATGTTTATTTTCATGCTCAATTACCCAGGGAAAAGACTGGTTTTCTCTACTTACACTACATTTAGTGGTCAGGTATGGCTGCATGGTCATGGCATGTTTGACCATTAGCTGGGGCCTTATTTTGCTGAATAAGAACAAAGTGGTTATGCAAGCAACCAAGCGACCAGAATTCACACCTTTATTGTCAGAATCTGCAAAAGATTAGAAAATACAAAAAGGATAGTAAGACCAAGTACTGTTTAAGCAATGAAAAACACTGTTTCAGTATGTCTTTCATTGCATCTCTTTAAAGATCAAAACAGAATGTTCTTATTAGAAATAGGAACATAATGTATTAACATTTATATGTGACCACAAAAAAATTGAAAAAAGAAGCAAAGATGCATCAAAGACATCACTACTTTTTAAATTCATTACTGTAAATGTTAGACTAGCCCAGCCAGTGATTCCTATTACAAGTGTAGAATACACCAATGCAAATAAAATTTGCCACATTAGTTGTGGTTTTAGTGATCTGAAAGTTTGAACCAGTTACTTTAAAAGTAGTTCTGCTATTGTGGTTAGCTAGTGAAGATTAGGAAGGTTTTATTATTACACACAGTGCTTAAAATTTAATCACTTAAGAACAATGATTTCTCACAATCAGCTTTTAACAAGAATTCTAGAACAGTAACTTTTTGCACTGAAGTGATTTTAACAACTGTTACAGTACCATAAAAAATTCAAAGTATTTTAGCTGAGTTTTAAATATTACCTGATAAAGATTCTTCATACTTAAGAATGTGCTCAACCAAATTGTCAACAAGTTGAGTACAGGCTTTCTTCACAGGCTTATATGAGGCATCCTCTTCTGACTTCAACAGCTATAGCAGATGAAACAGAAAATTATTTATTGTTCAGAGTGCATTCATTTACATTGGATATGTACTGGTTTTATAACAATTACTACAGATACACAAGGATTTTTCACTACAAAAACATTTAACTTCATAAAAGTTGCACGGTGAAGAAAAAATTAAGGGAAGTAAGAAAAAATCAAACCAAATTGCAAAAGAAAAAAAAAATTAACTGTGACAAAAAGACAGTTCTGCTGATTTTCACATTGGGATGAAAGCTAACTTTGTGCTTAATGAAATAATTCAGAAAACAATAATGTAGTCATAATTGCCAGGAGTAACTAATAGGAGTTTAAAGGCTTTTAAAAACACTTAGGAAAAAAATACAAAAGTAATGTTTTTTGACACTAAAAAAAATCAAACTAAGGTGAAACATAGTTCTATGAACATTTTAATCAGTTCATTTAATTGAGCCTGTACTATAGCTTTTTATTCAGTGCAGGCATTAAGAGGCACTTTGATTTACTTTGCTACCTATTTTCATGGCACTTGAGGCTAAAGTAAAATCTTTAGAGACCTCTAATTCTCCCATGCATGCTGTTGTTAATTTTACTTGAAAATTAACAAGCTCATATGAGTTGTAGAGGAGAAATATAACACAGGCTAAGACATATAAACAAATCAAGCTAATTTCTTAGAAAAATCAGAGTAAAATATAATGTGGAAGTAAGCTATGGCCTGAAGGTTCACTGCTTCTATAAACTGTGTAACAAATACATTGGATGTGAAAATACACTTATCTACCATTTAAAAAAATCTACATTACACTAGAAGCCTCATTTCAGAATTATGTATCATAGCTGTGCACTTCATGTTATGTCACTCATTATTTAAGAGACTATGAAATTAAAAACGAAACAAACAAAAACCCTCCCCAAAATGAAAAGGGAAGTATTTTTAAAACAAGTATATGGAAAGAGAAAATAATGTTGGAGACAAAGAAAGTTACACCAATGGAGAATTAAAGAAAGGTCACATGTTTAAAGGGCATGAATTGAATTTGTTTACTGTAAAGGACTGGTCTTGCAGTCTCCCTTCAATATGTTTTAGTACCAAAAGAAATTTTAAAATTTTTACAATGATTGTCCCATACATTCAAAATTCATTACTTACATTTTGAAGAAGCTGTTCAAACCAATCATACCCTGTATCTCTACAAGCTGCAACCTAAAAGTAGTTTTGAGAATAAACTGGTTAAAAAAGGCATCTGAAGAAAAGTTACTTCAATACAGATGTCATCTTAAAAGATCAGTAAACATGCACAGATATATTTTCGTAAATATTTGGTACAATATCTTTGGAGACCAGAAACTTTTTCTGAATCTGAGAAAGAGTTCTCACTATTTAAGTGATCTCAGAATTTGTATCCCATACAACATGAGGTCTACACATTTTACTGGAGATTGCTACCTCTAATAACAACCAAATTTTCGGTTCCTAGAACAACATTTTGTACAGATTAAAGCACAAATACAAGTCTGACATATTAAAAATGAAGATGTATATATATATAAAAATATGCGGGTACATATTTTTATATAAGCAAACTAAGCCTTCACTGGTATCATGTGTCAGGAACAGCTCACAGATGCTCCAAAGAAGAATTGGCAGGAGAACTGAGAATTAAACTGAAGTCAAATAAACAGATTGGTCATTCTGGAAAAATGCACAATACATTAAAATTTAGTAAAAAAATTAAAAAGCAGTTTAAACTCATTTTTAAGTCATGAGGAGAGTACTTTTATTTGATATTTACATCTTGGTATAATTGATATTAAAATACTTTTTCAGTACAGTGGCTTTACACAATACATTTTCACTACAAATGTAAAAGCATTTTATTTGAATCCGATTTTTGAGACATACAATTTAGTTTGCTGCTCCTAAAAAGTAGATAACATTATGCAGATACTAGTTTACCTTGGGTGAGAACATGACCTTGCATTTGTTGAAACAGCTTGATAACCTTTCAAAATAAATGTTATCAATTGAGAAAATTTTTCTTTTAAGAGACAACTTCTTAGTTAGGCTTAATTATATGCTGCTAACTAGCATTTCCTGGAAAATGTTAAATATAACAGAAACTTGTGGCATTTTAACTGAACAAGTGTTTTCCACAACCTGAATATAATGTGGTCTCAGTTATCACTGCCAGCAGATTAGTGAGCATGTAAAGTTTCCTATAGCCTGTTCCATCAGATTAATAATTCTAGCATGTATTCAATATCAGGAGACATATAAAGAAAATAATCTGATAATTAAATTGTGTATTTTTAAAAGACTACAGACAATATTCCAAAGATACTAAAAACATAATGAAATTTTACATGCAACTTAATTAAAATTTGTTTAACATACCACATCAGTGATGTTTAGTATTTTCCTAGTCATTGCTTCTTTGTCATGATGTAGAGTTGGAGTGAACCAGAGCTTCTGGAATGTCTCATTTACTAATTTCTGAAGGAAAAAAAATTAGCAGAAGTAAATAATTTTATCTTGGCACATAGGTATTATTACTAATACAGCCGTACAATAAATTTTTTGACAATATGTGCACTTCCATAAGGAATTATTCAACCTATGTGCTACTTTTGTAGCGAATGTTATCTGAAATAGACCCAGATTACTATTACAGCAGTTATACTGGGTCTCTAAGCAAGCTTCACTAAAATGATCACTGGGAAGTGATGCTACAGGAAATGAAGTTACCATTTTCCTGCACTAATTTGCATTCCTCAGGAAAGCATAGTACCCCTGAGAAGCTGACAACTGAATACAAGACTACAATTTCTACAGCAGAATTAGGAGAAATTGAAGATTACTTTTGCATTTTCAGAACAGTTGTGACAAGGCAAGGAAGAGAGAGAAATTGTCTCTCTACCCAAACATAGGAAGTTGGTTCCCTTACAATGTTTTTGCATAGAGGAAAAGATGGAATAGAGTGAAAGTGAACTATGCCCAAATTACTTATAAAGCATATGCTTGTAGGAAGCATTCCTCATCCATGGAGACTTAAAAAAATACATTGCAGATACTGCCTCATTTTTATGAGGTTGTTGGAAAGGCAAGGGAAGGGTCATTCTCCTTTCCTAGCAGCACCTTAGATCCAGCTGTTCATCTACTTCTTGATTAACACTCTTCCCTGAAAGCCACTTGGCATTAACATATCTCAAGTGGTAAAATTATATGTTGCACCTTTAAAGTTCCAGACTTCAAATCCCACTCAAAGTGTGATACAAAATTATTACAGGTGTATTCTTAATTACCCAACAATTTTAAAATTATTTTTGCCAAATCAAACAAAAGACATCAGTATCAGGTTTACGATTCAACACGTAATCTTAGATTTTTGCCCTTCTGCATATACGTCACACAAAGATTAGAATATGATCACCTAAGTAACATTTTAGGGGGAATAACTGATTCATTAAACATTCAGAATTAATACAGAATTTTCACAGATTAATACTTTATATTTTTTATATGCAGAATTTATAAATCTGGCATATACTAACATCAAGTACTTAATTTTGACCTAAAGTTTATTTTGTTTTCAGAAAGGAATTTTATATACTAATTTTACTTGTTAGAAAAGAGAAGTATCAGAGATAATACTTGCAAAGAGAAAAAACCCCAAAACTCTAGATAACTTTTTAAAATCCTTTGATTGTCAGCAAGAACTTGAAGAAAATAGAAAACCAAGTTAGACAGCAATGTAGAAAGCTATTTGCTCTTAAAAATTAAAAATGAATAAAAATAATAAAAATTACAAAGNGGAGAAAAACATTATGGTCTTGAAAAGAAATCAGACATATTAATTAATGTATTATATAAATTATATTTGAAGATCACACAATCTGACCTGAAAAATGTATTCAGAAAACGCAGCTAAAATATTCTGGAGTATATTTATACAAAAGGTTGGTATAACTTTATTTGCAACAATTCTAAAGTTTAGGCTGAGTCCTCAAAACATTGAAACACTTCCCCTATTTATATCATCCCAATTAGGAACTTATGATGTTGCAAATGTATAATGCCACTTCTTAATTCAAGATCTTACAAGCTAGATGCGATGATGCTTTAGCTACTGTTTATGAACACCCAAGACACTTTCTAAGTCTGGACTGTAATACTTCAGAAGCCTTTGAATAAAGCTTATAGATGATATGTGCAGCAAATATTTTCCATTTTCCTCGGCTTCATCTAAGGAGAAGGATGAGGCGCTGAATTTCATATTTCTTAATTCAAAATACGTTTAATCTAAATGCCAGGATGAGCGCCTTTATGCATGCTCATATGAACATCTCCAAAACACTTTAAAAACATGTTTTATCATGTAACTATAGCAAATGAGTAGTATTTGACTAAAAACCTAACATGAACACTAAAAGCTAGTGTTATCTTACAGTTAAATTAACACTCTATTTTATCTGAACATCCAGCCAAAACCCACTTTTTATACAAAAACTCGAATAAAAAGCCTTTTAAAGCACTAAAAAAGAAAGTAATTTTATATTTTTTTTCTTTTGGATTACAAATGGCAACTTTAAATTACTGTGTTGTAGACTTTTTTCATCACTCACACTACTGAACGGCCCTCAATAACCCATATCTGAGACTTCTGAGATTTGGCAAAATTCCTCATTTCATCTAATCTGTGCCTCAATAAAGGAACCAAAAGGAATATAATCCTGGTTCTGTTGCTGTACACCTTTCTATGTATATTTATTTATTGATGTATATGCTGGTTCTGGCTGGGGTAGAGTTAATTTCCTTCCCAGTGGCTGGCACTGGGCTGTCTTGGGGTTTGTGCTGAACATAGAGTTGATAATAGAGATGTTTTTGTTATTGCTGACCTTGCACAGAGCCAAGGCCTTTTCTACCCCTTGTACGGGACAGGGGGCTGGGGGTGCGTGGGAGGTTGGGAGGAGACACAGCCTGGACACGTGACCCCAACTGACCCAAGGAATATTCCAGACCATATGACATCATGCTCAGTATGTAAAGGGGGAGGAAGAAGGAGAAAGGGGGGGACATTTGGAGTGATGGTGTTTGCCTTCCCAAGTCACCGTTCCACAGGATGGGGCCCTGCTCTCCTGGAGGTGGCTGAACACCTGCCTGCCCTTGGGAAGGGCTCAAAGAATTCTGTTTTGCTTTGCATGTGTGCGTGGCTTTTGCTTTCCTTGTTAAACTGTCTTTCTCTCAACCCAGGAGTTTTCTGGCTTTTCCTCTTCCGATTCTCTCCCCAGTCCTGATGGTGGGAGTGTGAGCAAGCGGCTGCGTGGGGCTTGGCTGCTGGCTGGGGTAAAACCACAATAATGTAACAAAGCCTCACTGAAAACAAGCAATGCATTTTAGAAGGTTGGTCTTAAAAGCATGATGCTCCCCATTAAAATAATAACGTATAATTTACTCTTGGAATCATCATTCCATATTATTAAACATCTAAATTCAGTTGAAAACAAATTTCCCAATGACATCATAAATAAGTCACCGTACCAATATTCTTTCAATCAGCATATCATAATACTGCTCAGCAAGCTGAGGACGACAGAGCACAAATCGGCCAAGAAGCTCCACAGCTGCTTCTCTTACACTAGTGGAGTTATCCATTAGCCGCCCATGAACTCCTCGTTGCATATCCAGCTAAAAAGGAACAAATAAAACACAAATCCAAAATAAGAATTAAAGATTTCTTTTAAGTGTGACAGAAGAATGCATATACATGATGGATATTTCAGATTTTTTTACCCTGGCTAGAATACTGGGGTCTACAGCAACAACCTCAGACAGACACTTCATGGCTTTTGTTCGAACAGCAATTGCATTTTCACCAAGTACACGCAGAATCTAATAACAGAATAAAAACAAAGAGTCATTCGCTTTGGGAAGGCAGAAAACTGTTTAACAGGCAACAATGCAGCAGAATAACATGGAAATGAAGTAACTAAAATAAGAAGTCTTTTAATTTTAAACTCTACTTTTGCCATTCAGTTGTGGCTTTCATCATGGTTCTTTCAATGGAAGAGGTGGATTTGGGCACTATCATTTTAAGAATGGCTCTGTATGCAGATCACTATAAGTAACAGAACCTAAACTAAGCTAAACCAGATCAGTACCAGAGTCCAAACATGTTGCCATGACAACATGTTAGTGCTCTTCTCCCAGAAAAAGGAAAGAAAACACATTGGTTAAACAACAGCTTCCAAAGTGACAGTAACATGCACTGCAAGGAAGTAGCTAAGCTGGCTTGTATTTTCAAATTAAGATCAATTTAATGAGTTAATATCATGAGATGAGCATGCATCTGGCAGAAACTGTAAAAGAGATTTCAACATTTTGCAATTATTTTTTTATTGTGTACATCCAAGATATTGATTTTGCCATCTACATCCATTAACAAATAAAATAATGCATGTACAATATGACATATAAAATGTATGCAAGAAAAAGAAATATAAGCACTTATGCCATTAATACAGAAAGTACATGGTGTGATCATGGCCTGTTAAATACCCATGCTCAACAATGAACAGATATGGCACACTACCACAAAAGTATTTGGAATCAGAAACCAACTGCATTTCACTGTACTGAGACTTCCAGCACAGTTTACCTGTGTCAAATAAATATCGAAGCTCTGGGCAAATGGCCTCATAGAGGCCAAGTAGCGAACAATCAAACATGCATCTTCATAGTCCACAGTATCAGAATTCATCCTGCAACAAATTCAATGTTTTAATTAGGACATGTTTATCAAAAATGATTAAAAATGTCAAATGCATGGCTAATAAAGCAGTGGTGCTCAAACGTACTTTAATGTACTGAACTGAGATGGAGCAGTTTTAATGATGCTGCGAAGAAATTTTTTGCGACTTTCCGCTCTATGCATGATCTGCCCTGTGGTCTCAACATCTTTTGCATGATGAGTTCCTTCAGATGAATCCTCATCTTTCTGAGATTTAATTGCTTTCTCTGTCTCCATAGTTGTATCACGGAACCACTGAGCTATATAAAACTTCCGAGAAAACTGGAGAAATACAGCAGGATACACAGAAAACAAAAATAATAGATGTAGAAGAGTGAAATTAACAAATATATAAGATTGAGTTTAATGCATCAACCATATTTCAGAAAACACAATCGACATTATACGCTAGGGTGACAATTTAATTGAATCTCTAATATGCATGACCAAAATAATTTTATTCACTGCATGTTACCAAAATTATTTTTAATATAAATTTGACATCAGAAAGCTGAAATTTACCACTAATGATGCGTCAGTTTCTGTGTTCTCATCCAGATAATCTAGCAAAGCCTTTTGCAGCTGTTGAATTTCATCTTCTCCTCCTGAAACCTATCAGAAATAGAAAGATAGTTTTAAAATAGAATATTGCAGTGGTGATTATCATCTGAAAATCTGTATGCCCACATATAAAATAGACTGAATTTAATGTTCTGCAATTATCAATATAACTAACAATTTTTTAATCAATTACTTCTAAACTTTACAGAGACTAAACCAAATTAGACTGTAGCTCCAAAGTCAAAAAAAGATTAACAGCAGAATAAGACTTGTTTTAAAACAGACTGACTGATTTGATTAATTTTCATTCTATGATCTTGTATGAAGACTCTCTGTTCCCAAGGAAAAACAAAGGGCTGGAATCACACATAGTAGACTGAAAAAAGATTTAACCTATAAAAGGCATCATTAGCTCTCTCAACAATATTAAACACTGAAACAATGACTTCACAGGTGAACAAGGGATAAAAGGCAAAAAAGTCAAATGAACATAAATATGAAACACAGACAACAGTAAAAACATATGGGAAATATCAAAGAAATAAGAATAACTTATCCCTCTGCAAAATATTTGGTATAACTGTTTTCAGGTTTAAAGCATTGATACAGAGAAAGTGCAGCAAGTATGCTCAATTCATTTAGCAAAGAATTTACATAGGTTATTCCCAAACACCCCTAAGCTCTAGCACTAAAGAATTATACTCTCTGAGACTCAATTAAATTTCTGTCAGGTCAAAAACCTTGAGAACAAACATACATTTTATAAAAATTCCACTTAGTGCATAAAGTCTATCTACAGAATAGGGTAATGTTAATTTTCCTGTGAAGTACTTTTAAGATGCATGAAAAGGATTACATATGAAATATTATTTTGAGAACTATGCATCAGATTTGTAAATATCTAAAATGTATGAATCTCAAAACCAGAATATTTGTTTACAAGAGGCTATTTTATAGGAAATACGTATATCCCAATCTCTTAAATAATTCTAGCCTATGTAAATTGAACAATGATTTTGTATATGACCATCAGACAATGTACTTTTCCCCATATAGGGGTTAGAGATCAAATCAGTATCAATTAACTTGTTAATGAATCAGAAACTAACTTTCTCAACACCTGCAAGGCAGCATAAACCCAAAACCATAAAACACTCTTTTTCCTTAGTATTATACTGAAATATGCAGGTCCTTGCAATTGCTGATTCTACAGCAGAAAACAGGGCTTTTTCCCCCCTCAAATTAATGAGTTCAAGAATTCAAAACATGTTTACAGTAGACATAATACTAATATAGATTTATTAATTTATATTTGGCACCCTATGACGTGCAAATTTTGATTTGAAAGTCTGGCCTTCAACCAATGTTAAATTCTGTGGATAAAAAGGCTGAAAAAGTTGTTTGATGAACCTTAACTGCCTAACTATTTTAAAAAGTAAAAAACACAGAACAAACAAAAAGAAACTGTGAAGCCCACAACAAATCATATTCAATATTAATAATAAAAGTAGAATAATAATTTCTGGCTTAAACTTCTTCAGCTACAAAACATTTTTCTTCTTCAGCAATAAAACCTGTAACTTATAACCATCAACTTCTGTATGAACAGCATAGATTGAGAATCTTGTCACAAATGCAGCACATAATATAGCTTGCAAACAACAGCAAGTGGAAAAAGGTACAATCACAAGTCCAGAAGATCAGCATATCAAGAGATAAATTAATGAAAAGCATGCACAAGTGTTCAAATCAACTTGACAATCGATGAGAGATTTCTATGAAAAAAAATCTGTTTAAAAATGTAAAAACAGAATAGATTTTCTCCTAAATCTAATTATACAGTTCATGAGTCCAAACTACAACAGAGTTATAAGCATTTATCAATCATTGGGGATTATCCTGGTAATGATATCAGAGGGTAGAAGGAAATATCCATAGTCTAAGTATTCAATTCAGCAGGAAAGAAAAATCTGTAGAGATATAAGTTCATTTCTGAATGAAAAGAATAATTTAAGATATTTCTAATGACTAAAGCTGAATATGTCTACCAATGGATCTTATTTTCTTGCCATTTGAGCAACAAAGTGAAGCTTAGGTGTCATGTAAACATTTTCAAGTAGCTATTTGTTCTTATGTTACAAATCACTTATAAACAACACAGTCTGCCCTGAGTGATTGTACTGTATAGTATACACTTTTCACAATGCCATCATTTATGTTAAGTTTCCTGAGTAACTGAAAAAAGCTTTTAGCACTCAGTTTCCCACAGCAATTTTATTTTCTGCGGATGCCAATGCCAAGTTACTGCCTGATCCTGTAAAAAACTCAAAACAAATAGAAAAATTCAGGTCACCACTCAGGTATGTATCTTTTTAGACTATCTTTCAATAATATTATTGTTTTGGTTTGTTTTTTACGGCCAATGCAATAAATTATGTTATGGTTTTGATTTGTTAACTAAAATATACTTATTTTTTGCTGTGAGATAGAACTAGGAGTAGAAGTAAGGCAGGTTTAAAATTTGAGAGGGTATAAAAAGAAATTTATTAACTACACAAAGAAAAAAAAAAAGAAATCAGAATAAGATTTTCGGACTACTCTTTCCTTTCCTTTCCCTTCCCAACCTTTATAACAACGAAACAAACATACAAAAAACTACTTCAATTAATTCTCAACTTAAACAGTTTCTTCTTCCGTTCACTTTGGAGTGAGAAGATTTTTTTTGTTAGGCTATAGGGATTTTTTCATAAGAAGGTAGAAAGTTTTTTTGTGGTTTTATTTTTACGATTTTGTATCCGCCCAGAAATCTGTAATTGTGGCACTCCTCCTAACTTTACAGTTTTCCCAGAGTTGAATTTTTGGGTTATGGTCAAAATACATGGGGTATTACTTTTAAGAATGAAATGTTCTAAAG
>VWZS01004368.1:47176-60633 GCA_013397075.1 Rhabdornis inornatus
CAGGGCCCTGTTACCTGCACTGCTGCCGGAAAAGCCAAGAGGCCTCAGTTCCGGATTACCTCCTTCAAAATGTGTGTTCACAGAGCGAACTAACTTCCTTCAATTGGTTCTTCACGCTGTCAATAATCAAACCAGCCTCCAATTGGTCACTATCAACTCCCAGAGGAGTATTCACAGAAAAAACTTCTCTCTGAGTTTCTCTTCCCTAGGTCAAACTACCACAATTATATAACTTCTGGAGATAAGGAAAAAGAAAAGGATTCTTCTAAAATATTTCCCTATGAAGTCTAATGTATAATTGTCAAAATCACTGCAAACAGAGAATTACAACCCCTTAGCACATAGAAGTATAAATTATAATAAGCCATGAACACAAAGATTTGACACTATAGTAAAATATTCCAATTGCCAAAATTATGGGAAGTATCAGCCTCATGAAGGAGCAGATGAATTTTGATTCTTTATCTGAATGCCTGTAAATTGCACGAGTTTTACCTTCAAAATAAGTCTGTAATGGTCATCATAAAATACATATAGCAGATCTGGAGTCTTTTCAGGGAAACCAACTTGATATGACTACTCAACTTTAGAGCTCATCATGCTGAGAACAATTAGTAGTTCAGAAAGAAAAGTATTGCATCCTTAAGAAATGTAAAAGTTCACATTTTTAAAAAGACCCATAAGACCCAAAATTTTCTTAATGTACTATACAGAGCCCAAATGCACACACTGCTTTGTTAATTGCTGCCAAACTTGCAGATTTGGAGACATTTTGATAAGGAGCATCAGCAGAAATGCAAATATGTATTCTCCAATGAGAGATATATGCAATTCCAGTAAGAAAACCCCCACAAAAATAACACCCCCCCCACAACCAATACCAGTTCCATTACATAAAAACTAACCGTATAGGCCTAACAGTTTAACTCTCAAAAGTCTCTATATGAGTGTCATAAGTTCAATTACCATTTTGCAATAGCAAATGCACATACATGCATACACACATATATATTTTAAGGCCTCTTAAGATATAATCCAACTGTCACTCCATTATTTCATCTATATCCCCACCAGAAAATTGGTTTTACCATTTTAATTAACCACTTAAAATGATCACTAGGAAGATGGTGTGAGAAAGACATGGATTAACAAATGTGATACTTATAAATTGAGTATATCTGATTCAGAAATCTGAACAACAATGAAAACTCATTCCCCATAATGCCAGTTTTTCACACATCTTTAAAATGTTTAGGCTTTTAAATAGATACATCTCAATGCAGCTGGCATGGGATCTTTCACACACCTGTTTGAGTATTCTGGCTATAGAACCTTGGTCCATTTTGCTAGTGACTGCATCTTTCCTCAGTCTTGCTGCTACAGTTCCAAGATAGTCAAGTGATGCAACTCTTAATGCCATTTCTGTAGATTTGTTACTGAACTGGTGAACCTAAGAAAAGCAGAATAAGCTGTTATAAAAAATATTTATTTCTGCAACTGAGATTCTTCTTACAAGACAGTTTGACCTTATTAAAAAGTCCACCTAATTTCCATGCTGCTTAAAGTTATGTAATTTACTATTACATCACAGATACAGTCCTTACTTTACAATAATGTTTTGTCCTTTATTGATTCTTTTCCTTTACAAATATGCCTGTTGTAAAAATATATTTTTTTAAAAAACTAAAATAAACCAGACATCTAGCAGTAGCATAGCACCATAATACATCTTCCTCATTATTCACACAAGTATAAAGAAAGCTACATTTTACCAGGAATACAACCATAAAATATTTTCCAAATAAAAAGCTCAAATTACCGTATTAATTGCATTATAATACTGAAGAACAACTCTCAAAAAACATTACTATGAAAATATTCACATTCTGTAAAATGTCACAATCCATAAGTAAATGTACCACTTACTTTAAGACCAAACTTGTAAAAGGCCAAACTACTTAATTGTTTTCAGGTTCTGTGCTAAAGGAATAGTCCAGAGAAGTATGGGACTGGGAGACCAAAGTCCCTCCCACTCTTAAGTGAAGATCAGGCTCAAGACCACCTGAGGAACCTGAATGTCCATAAAACCTTAAAGAACCTTCCAGTGCCTGAAGGGGGCCTATAAGAAAGCTGGAGAGGGACTATTTGCAAGGGCATGGAGTGATAGGACAAGGGGGAATGGCTTCCCACTGCCAGAGGGCAGGATGAGATACTGGGAAGAAATTTTTCCCTGTGAAGGTGGTGAGGCCCTGGAACAGGTTGCCCAGAGAAGCTGTAGCTGCCCCATCCCTGGAAGTGTTCAAGGCCAGGCTGGACAGGGCTTGGAGCAACCTGGTCTGGTAAAAAGTATCCCTGCCTGTCCACTGCAGGGGCATGGAATGAGATGAGCTTTAAAGTCCCTTCCAACCCAAACTATTCTATGATTCTATGAATAATTACAGGTATTAGGCTGACTTTATTCCAAATGAATATGAATTAAACTATTGGATAGCATCCAAAGGAGGGTGATGAAGATGGTGAAGGGTTTAGAGGGGAAGCCGTACAAGGAGCAGCTGAGGGCATTTGGTCTGTTCAGCCTGGAGGAGACTGAGGTCAGACCTCATTGTAGTCTACAACTTCCTTCTGAGGGGCAGTGGAGGGGCAGACACCGATCTCTTCTCTGGTGGCCAGTGACAGGACCTGAGGGAACGGCTGGAGCTGTGTCAGGGAGGTTTAAGTTGGATATCAGGAAAAGGTTCTGCCCCCAGAGGGTGATCAGGCACTGAACAGGCTCCCCAGGGAACTGGTCACAGCCCCAAGGCTGCCAGAGCTCGAGGAGTATTTGGACAATGCTCTCAGGCACAGGGTGAGATTGTTAGGGTGTCCTGTGCAGGGCCAGGAGTTGGACTCAATAATCCTTGTGGGTCCCTTTCAGCTCAGCATATTCTATGGTTCTATGAATATCTAAACTTATTAGATGCTATAGAATGGTATTTTTAATGTGGAAAATGTCATGGAGTATTAGAAGACGACATTCATGAGAAACTATATACATGTGACCTTTACTAAGTTCCATATCAATGATCTTCTGACCTAAATTTTATTTTCTATGCATTACGTAATAGTGATACATGTAAGAATATCCTTACATGCTGCATGCATCAACAATCAGAAAATACTCCTGTAATAATTTGAGCTGAAATAAACAAGTTTCATTGTAATAAGAAATAATATAATAGTTAAGAACAAGTATCCCTTACCAATAGCCTTCCTAATAAGCTAAGTAGCAACTCTGCAGCTGGCCATTCTGGTTTATTGACTGTGGAAAGAAGATCTTGAATAAAGTTCTCAAACAGTGGTCTGTAATCTTCTTCCCCTTGTTTACTGCCACATCTGTTTAAATCAAAATTCATGTTTGTAAGTGAATTTAAGAGCCATTTAAGCTTTTCTTCTGATGCAAAGAGAACTAATTCTATTTTTAGCCAGGAAACCAGTTTTATGCATTTCTAGAAAAGAAATCCAAAATATTAGCAGAAAAATTGTTTTTTTTCCATTTACAAGCAGAAATTTTTTTTCCATTTACAGACAAATAGTTTAAACAGTTATCACTCCAAGTTGCACTGCAAGTAAAGCAGTTAATCCAGGGTAGTAGAATTTTGTTCCTAAGGTTTTTTATTTATTATTTTGAGGTAAAGTCTGCATTAACTTGGATAAACAAAGTAGGTAAAATTCTAAAGCTCAAGCTAGGGTGGGGTATTTAGAAGGTGTTGTGTCCTTAAACCTGGTCTGACTTATCTCACAGTGATAAAGCATCTCAGTATTATGTTCCAGAAAGGTCAAAATCAGAACGTAAAAAAATCAAAAGATAACATACGTGATAGTGTTTCAAGTATATGTGGCATCCCTAACTTTAATTATACCAGAAGTATGCAGAGAAATGGCTAGATAGCTCATAAACAGCGTTTTGGCTTAACAACAGAAATTAACATGATAAAAACCTCAGGACCTTTTCTTACAAATCCTTTGGTAATTCAGGTATGGGTTTTTTTTCCCTGTTGAGCTATTGACATTCCTAACTTTATCTAAATGAAAGTAATTTTAGGGTTTTTATATTTTGGTCATTTTGATGACTGGAATAATCTGGTTTTATCACTTAAATATTTACTCAGCCTTCTCTTCCATGTTTCAGATGAGTAAAAGATCCCTGATAAAAGGATCCTATATAAATTATCTGACAGATTCTTAAACGTGTTCTTAAACTCTCTGCAGACTGTCTGTTCCATAAAAGTTTTTTCCAGACAGGTAGCTCTCTCAGAGATCTATAAAATATATTGTTATAAGTAACTTTATTAGTAGTCATTTAGGATTGCAAAGTGGTTTGGTTTGTCTTAAGGTGTGACATTTTATTTGGAGTTGGTTTCATCAATACACTAAAGAATGCAACAGTACTTACTTCTTAAGAAAAATAGAAAGGAAGTTTTGTGCTGTTCTCATAGCTGTTTCATATGAGTTAGTAATAAGCACATCTTGATCCACCTAAAAATAACAAGATGTATTTTTCTAATATTTTAGCATGCACAGAAATATAATTTCCAGACCAGCATTTCTCATTCATCAAATTATTATAGCTGACATAAAATTAAAAGGCTTGATTACTAGAGCACCATCATAAAATATTATACCTACAAAGTCATTCTTGTAGTAAAAAAAAAATAAAAAAATATGGCTCTTTAAAAAAAACTTACTTTTTTGTTTGCTTCCTCCTCTGAATTAGAATCTTTTTCTGTTGATGGCAAATGCACCACACACTGAATAAGCTGCAGAACTAGTGCTGTTACCATCTGAATATACATAGGCTCTCCATCAGTGTCACTGCTGTTCAATCTGTTAATAAGACAGCATTAGCACTAAAACTAAACAAAAAAAAAAAAACAAAACAATTTTTTTGTCCTAAATAACATCTTTCTAAAATACTAATCAAAGCTAAGAATCTGTGCTATACACATTTATCTTGTCATTTGCTTCTCTCTTATGCAGTGAAAGACTTTGCCTAACAAAAATGGTAAGCATTATTCTCAGGCCAAAGAGATGAACTGAAACAGCTCACAGATGGGACATCAGAGTGTCTGTGAAGTTCAACAGCAGAAAAATCTTCAGAAATATTTAATAAACACATTCATGCAAAGGCACTTACTAATAGGCTTATTCTGTATAATGCCATATCCAGTTCCAACACAACATTAAAAAAATAGATCAAGCTTGTAATAATAAGTTATTACTTATATTATTTAATGTATCTAAAATGTGCAGGAATTTTAAATGAGAAATTAGTGACCATGACCTGGACTGACTTCTACAAGAGTTACACCTATGGTAATCTCAGGTAGTGCAACAGACTATAAACTTCAGCATTCAAGAGTGTCTTTTAAGTTGGTATTACCAGCATGAATACACTCCACCTCACATTTCTCCCCTTCCAAGTGATTTAACCTGATAGTGTGGTATTTACTACCCATATGTATATCAACACCACTTAATGCTGCCTTTAACAATATGAAAAGTTGATAATCTCTGACATCATTCTCCATAAATTATCAAAATAACTGGACACAAAACAGATTGCATTTATTATCTTTATGAAGTTATCTCTAACTACTTGCAGAGAGAGAATATTTTCCTATAAAATTTTAGGTAAGCTGCACCCTTCATGACTATACCATAGACAGGGAACGTCCTTCAACAAGTTAGAGCTAGGACTCTAGAGATAAGCAGTGCAGTCATTATGGCCTTGAGACAGTAACTTCCTTATAGTAAAGGTCCCAATTCAAAGAAGGGATCTACCATTTATGCTCTTATGCCTAACACCTTCCTACTTACTAGGTCTCTCTGATGTCCATAAACAAAACAATAGGAAATACTATGAATAAGCACTCATGTTATGCTGGTTTCACCTGGGGACGGACAAAGAGAGAGTTTTTCTCTATGAGAACTTCCTCTGTGAGTTGATGGGACCAACTGAAGGCTGGTTTGGTTATTGACAGCCTGAGGAACCAACTGGAGAAAGTTAGTTAACTCTGCGAACACACATTTTGAAGGAGGTAACCCGGAAAAGAGCTCTCTTTCTTTTCCGGCAGCAGTGCAGGTAACAGGGCCCGGGTCTGGCTCCACTGCAGGCCTGTGGGCCTGGCAGGGGGACAGGGCCGGGCCCCCCGTCTGGGGAGCTGGCATGTCCCGGCAGGGAGGAGAGGTGGCCATGGCAGTGACTGCTGCTGCTGAGCCCAGGGAGGCTGAGTGAGATCCCAGCCGCTCCCTCTCCTTCCCCTTTCCAGCTCGGCCTGAGTTTCTGAGATCTTGGCACAGCTCCAGCATTGCAGCCTTGCTTTCCCTGTGTGAAATCTTAACTCTTTCAATGCTCAGATGAGACTTGCAGACTTTTCAATCCTCCCCGGAGTGAGAAGGGAAAAATAAAAGAGCTAAGTTTCTTTAGATGGAANGACGGATGCCAGTCGTGAAGGTGAAGCTACGAGAGAACTGTTTTTTTCCCTCCTTGTGGAAAAGTCCCTATAGCCTGACAAGAGGAAACTTCTCTCTCCGAAGTGAACTGAAGAAGGACTATTTAAGTTGGGAACTGACTGAAGTAGTTGTTTGTTTTGTTGTTATGAAGGCTGGGAGAGGGGAGGAAGGAGTGGTCTGAAGATCTTATTCTGAATTTGCTTTTTTTCTTTCTCTTTCTTTGTGTAGTTAATAAAGTTTTTTATACCCTTTTAAGTTTTAGGCCTGCCTTGCTCTTTTGCTCCTGGTTCTGTCTCACAACAGAAAATGAATATATTTAAATTGGCAAATCAAAGCTATGTCACATGTTAACATTAGAATTGATGAATTCAACTTCAAAGTTTCAATGAATTTCTTTTCCAGGATATTTCCTGTTCATCCACCCTGGATCAGATAACCTATTTCATTGAGAACTTGTCTGTCTCCAGGGAAAAGATGTATGGAAGCAAGGAACAAAATCAATACTAAAACCAAATGTTTTAGAATAATTTGCAGTGTCCAACCTCAATTTTAACTAAAATCCAGTCCAGGTCAGATTCTTTCTCTAATTTAACCTGAAACTATACTATTATTCAGAAGATGCACTGAAATCCAGCTGAAGCACTTAAAAGACAGTTAAAGCGAACTGAGTAGTTTCTAAATGAGACTCATTCAAAGGAGTATTACATTGATTTCATGGAAAGAGTGGTCTGAGCAAGTTCTCAAAGAAATTCATCCAGAATTTTCCGATTAAGCTTTAGCAATGACATTATATGAAATCCATATAAACAGAACCAAAGAATTTTCCAAGAAAAACGTTTGAATTCATAACATTACAGTCATTTACATACTTAGTGAGACAGATAAGATATTGCAATTGTTTTGTGTTGGGGTTTAGGATTCTTTGTTTCTTTCTCAAAGAATTTTTCACCCATACGAGTTGCTAGGAGACAATAACGACCCGTGTACTTAAGAGAGACAAAAGAAGTGGCCACAGATCAGGAGAGGGGTGCAGCTGGCTACTCTTTTTTCCTGGGGGTTTCTCTGGGAAGGGCAGAGATACTGCTAGGATTGGGCTGAGGAAAAGGGGTTGGGTGCAGCTCCTAGCTCTCTTGTGCTCTCGGC
The DNA here is from genome assembly GCA_013397075.1 of Rhabdornis inornatus. Classification (NCBI taxonomy): domain Eukaryota; kingdom Metazoa; phylum Chordata; class Aves; order Passeriformes; family Rhabdornithidae; genus Rhabdornis; species Rhabdornis inornatus. Next base: position 54,812 of record VWZS01004368.1, read on the forward strand.
ATTTGGAGGGGAGAGAGGCTGCGGTCGTTGTGAGGGGAATTTGTCACCACTGGGGGGTTCCGTCTCCTGCTGCCTTCCTTCTACCGTGAGTGGAGCTCTGCTCGTAAGAGCAGCCGTTGCACTGGGACCTCATTAATACCCTACTACCCTACCGCACCAAACAAAGGAGCCCTCACCATCTGCTCGGGTGCCTCAGGGAAAAACATCGAGCCCCTTTCCCCTCCCAGGGAGCCTGCTGTGATTAGGAGCCGGGTCGTTGCTGCCCAGCCCCTGCCATTTCTTGGGCACTGCTCCGGGTTTTTTGCTACACTGTAGCCCCCACATCCCCTGCTTGCCGAGATGTCCCGCAGTTCCGGCTACAACTGCGGAGTTTCTGATACATCTCATCTACCACCCCGGGATTTTGCTCATTCCTGCCATTCCAACTTGCTACTTCCAAGAATCCTGCTGGGACACCGGGATCGGCTGCCCCGGGCGGTTTGTAAAGCAAGCCTTTCTTCCATCCCTTCCCGTCTCGGTCAAGCCACCATTAACCACGTGGTCTCCAAGCTCGCGCCGGAGCGCCCACTGCAGCCGCGGGGGAATCATCGCACCTGCCCTGCCCACCAGGAGCCACCAGTGCCCCTGCCAGCTTGGACCGGAACTGCACCAAAGGGGAAAAATGGCTTAAAGAGCAGGAAGAGACTGTTTATGGGATTTTTTGGTTTTGTTTGTTGTTGTTTGTTTGCCTTGTTATACATACTAGTAAAGAACTTTTATTCCTTTTCTCATATCTTTGCCTGAAAGCCCCTTAATTTCAAAGTTATAATAATTCAGAGGGAAGGGGGTCATATTCTCCATTCCAAGGGAGGTTCCCACCTTCCTTGGCAGACACCTGTCTTTCAAACCAAGACATTTTGGAAACAAGCATAAATATGATGGCATAAGAAAGTGACTATTACAAAATACATTTTTCAGCCAATTCTGCTCTCACTGTAGAGGTTTTGAAATATCAACCTCTAACAAAACATAGCTCATGGAGTCACAGATTTTTAAAGAACAAGTTAATACTGAAGCCTAAAATCCTACATCTAAAAAACTGTAAATGTTACTGTCTACAAATTATCAATCTATGTCAGAATTTACCTGAAATTTCTCAAACTCCTCTTGCTGGTTGGTAGTCTTGCGAGGGAAGTGAAAATTTCTTCTAGTATTAACTGTCTATGTTTTTCATACCTGGAGAACACCTATTTAACAGTAACAGAATTGTTAAAAAACTATTTATTGTTACATAAAACATCACTTGTTAAATAGATTTTTAAAATTATATATAGAAACATATTCTTTACATGACATTTAAATAAATTATATTTAACACATACCTTGTTTTAAATGCATTGCTTTGTTTTTTCAAAGTAAGCATTTCTTTATAAAATACATAAATGCTTTTTCAAATATAGCTTTTTTAAAATCTTCAAATAGCATAAATGTGTAATAGCTCTTAAAAATACCATGTGTTTTAAATTTTTCTGCCAATAGTACAATACACTGAAAGTCAAACAGTGTAAGGCTAAGCCATCAGACTCCAGTATAGAGCAAAAGTCTATGGTAACATACATTAAACCTGAACACACGTATAGTTTTAGAGCACACCTGAGAAAACTAAGCTTTGATGTTTGCCTGACATGAAATGTTAATTTAATTTATGGGGTCAGGATTGTAAAATTTGCCTCTCCTTTTGTTCAGGCAGAATTACTTTTATAAATACTGGAGTACATAATCCTTACAAAGATGAAAAACTTTCACTTGAACAAACACATCTGTGTTGCACTGGAGTTTTCCTGAAAAAAATATTTTATCTGCCCCATGAATTTTTCACATAGCCACCTCTTCTGAGGAAGAGGACTTGTTCTATTATATAGTTCTACTATATATTATATAGAACTATCCTACTAGTTATATGACTTATACCATTACACAAACTCAAATCTTAACAAAGGAGGTAAGAAAAACCACATTGTTAAGACTGTAAGTGTAAAAGAAGAGATTACAGGCAACCTTGCCCCTGATAAGTCACAGTTGTATTAATTACCAAAGAATAGCCTTGTCCTTAATGGGTTGCAGCTGTGACTAATAAAAATAAATGTAATAAAAGAGGTGAGTTGGCTGGTTAAGGGAGCTTAGGGGTAGAGGAGCCCTGAGGAAGACTGGCTGACTGGCTGACTGGCTGACTGGCTGACTGGCTGACTGGCTGACTGGCTGACTGGCTGACTGGCTGACTGGCTGACTGGCTGACTGGCTGACTGGCTGACTGGCTGACTGGCTGACTGGCTGACTGGCTGACTGGCTGACTGGCTGACTGGCTGACTGGCTGACTGGCTGACTGGCTGACTGGCTGACTGGCTGACTGGCTGACTGGCTGACTGGCTGACTGGCTGACTGGCTGACTGGCTGACTGGCTGACTGGCTGACTGGCTGACTGGCTGACTTCAGCCTGGGTCTGCAGTAGGCACACACAGTCAGAGTTGAGCAAGGTGAAAGCTTGTGGTCAGAGGCAGCGAGGAAAATACTTGTAGTCATATTCTAGCAAGAAATAAGCTGCTGTTGGAGTTTGCAAAGGAAACCTATGGTGGGAATTTGCTGCAAAGTCTGTGAGTAGTTGAGGTCAGGAGGACTAGTCTGAAAAAAGAATAAACTGGGACCCTTTTCATGTTGGTAAATGAGAGTCTGTGTCTTGGCTCATTTCTACCCCTAATGAGAGGTCTGCTGCAACAAAGATTTCTTAAAACAAGAAAGAACAGGTAAGAGGAAGGGATTTGTGTTTATACTTTAAACAGCATAACCAAAATTAAGTAAATTCCTTGGGTTAAATAGGCTATTTCTTCCTATAGAGTACTCTGCAAATGGGAGGAGCTCAAGTAGCTTTAATATTTTTCCTAGGTTATAATACCAAACTGTAAAACATGCAAAAATAAAATTAGTTCTAAGCTCCAATTCTCTACCAGGAAAAATACAGCCTATGTAAGTGCCCTGAAAACTCTCAGAAGAACATGAAACTACTGCAAATTGAAAACTACTTACTGCAGTCACTAATTTGATGGCACATAGCTGAAGTTCGCTGACATTTTCTACGAAGAAAGGTGTTATTCCCATAGATGATATCTATCAACAAAAAGAAGTTATTGTAAGTGTATTTGACTATTAAACTGATATTTATGCACTTTCATAAGTAGATTATTCATTCATCAGGTAAAGTGTTCAACAACATGTATTCATATGGTTTACCAACAAAGTTATTAAAGGATATTTTAATGCAATCATTCAACTTTTCTTAAGTGTACAATAAAAGCCATTTAAGATATGAACATAACTACAGCACAAACTAGTCACTGCTGTTAATAATTCAGGAGTTTGCATTGGTTTCATATTTCATGTCATTGAGACAATTAGACTTTACAGTCTCTCTGGAAAAAATCTCAGACAAAAATTTTTCTGATAAGACTTACTTGAAGAATAGTTGTATCAGTGAGAAGCTGTATCTCTAGCAACTCTGACAAACTGCTGACAATGTCACAAACTTTGTTATACAACATCACTATAACTCTTTGCTTGTGGGTGGAACACTTGGCACGCTTTGCTTTTGAACTTAAAACACCACCTAGAAAATAAAAAATATCTTTAATTTCTTCAGTATTTCACATCAGATATTAGAAATATGATTATCTTCCTCAAAAAATATCTCCAATACAAGTCCATGACTACAGCTTTGTAAATAAAATTTCTTACAAAAGAAAAACTACTTAAATTCTTGTTTTCCAGCTGATTTTATTAATATTTTCATAATTGCTTTGAATTCTGGAAACAATATTCTTAAAACTGTTCTTGAATACCCGCACTTCAAGGTATGCACATGACAACAAAATGCAAAACAATTAGCATACTAACCACCATGAGGATCCACTCTGTACACAGGATCATACTGAGGATAGAGAGTGTTCTGCAAATGAAATTTTGTGTACTGAATAACTCTCTCTATTACATCTTCAATATATACAGCTTTAGGCATATTTGGTGATGTCATAATATTGATAGCAGTAAGACAAGCATCAGCAGATTTTGTCACTCTCTCCATAATAAGATCTCTCCATAATCTCTCCTCCTCTTCGGTGTCGTTGTTCTGTAACAGGTGATAGAAAACAAGATAGTGTGACCAAGAAGTTAATTTTTTTTCCTTACCAAGTAAAAGATAACATTATTTTAACATACTTACATACGCACACATACAAAAGTCAGTATTACCTTTATGATACAAAAGGAGTTTGGTTTAGAAATCAACAAATGTTTGTTTTACTAGCAAAAGCTTTGTAACCCTAAGTTACAGGTCTTCAATATCTCACTCAGTTCTTTGGGTAAAACACAAAGAAGTTTTCTGTGTATCATTGGGAAGCACTATGAAGGAAGACTGTCATTCTCTACTTAAGAATGGTGTATGTTAATCAAAATCAAAACTCATTCATCTAGTATTTTCTTCAGTGGCCTAGATGTACCAGTCGCTGCTTTGGTCAATCTAATTTTTGTCACTAGAGAGAATTCTTGCACAAAAAGACTGTTAAATCACACAAAACTCATGAGAATACAACTTTCTCCAGAGACCAAGTCATCTATATCAATGGGTTTAAAACATGTCTTATCAAATCTGACCATATAAGGACTCAATGATCCTTGGGGGTCCATTCCAACTCAGCATATCCTGTGATTTAGATTTAGTACAGGGTATGGAATCTCTGTATTTCTGTGTTTGCACAAGTTATAAAAAAGTTATAAAACATGCATGAGGTTAATTATGACCACACAGCACTACTGAAATATTGTAATAATGTTATTAGTAGCAAAACCAGGTACAGTTTTTAACACCTTCTCTGGTACAGAGAAAAATAATCTTTCTTCCCTCTATAAAAGCACAGGCTGTTATATTTCTTCCACTGTGGAAGGAATGTTTTATGGGCCTGTAGAAAAAAATGCCTAATAGTGCAAGTTGCACCAGTTACTGTGAATATTTCAGGATGAAACTATAATATTTAAAATTAGGTCCAAAGATAACGTAATTGCTCCGAATACATGTTTACTATAGTAAAACATACTGAAGTAATATAAACAAAAGTACTTTACTTCAAATCTTAAAATTTGGCAGTGTTTTAAGCACATACATATTAAATCAGGAATTCCTTTCACAGACACACAGTATTTGAAACCATCACTATATGGGACTCAAGTGAAGAAAACCCTATTCTATACAATGGTGTGAAGTTATGTAATTTGAAAACTCACATGGTTAAGTAATGTGGAAAGCTTTGATCCATCTTGAATATTCTTCTCCAAAATATTCAAGACTTTTACTGTTTTATCTGTTGAGAGCTAAAACAAGAAACAAAAGACATCAAATAACTGTAGGAAAATAAAGATTTCCAAATTGCGAAAAAAAAAAAAGTACAATCTAAGTATTGGATCTTGATTTGTTGGGTTTCTGACACAGCATGATTTAGAATGCTGATAATAGAATTAAACTAGTGAAAATATGTTCTAAGACTGCAATCAAACTTCATTTTCAACCAGAAAAATACATAGAAATGTATTTAAAATTGCATAACTCTAATGTTGTATAGTTATGTGCTTTTGCATTTGCTTCTAGAAACAGAAATTTACCAAATATGAGTATCAATCCCAAATTCTGACTATATAGATCTTTATTAAGACAAAATCCAAGTTCTATGGACAAGCAGAAATAAAATTCCCTGATACCTGAGTTCTAATAAAAAGGAAACGTATTCTCAATAACTGTGTTA
>VWZS01004368.1:62779-79360 GCA_013397075.1 Rhabdornis inornatus
ATTACCAAAAGCTGTAAAATCCATGTCTTCTAAATTTTCCAAAATATTCTCTATTGAAGCAGCAAATCTTTTGAAAGTAGAAGAATCCATCATTTCTGGTGAAAAAGAAATGTATATATAATTATTTTATATACAAACCAGAAAATACAAACTATAGAAAATAAATATTCTAAAATTACCTTCAGGTGTTAGTTTAGGTTCATAAGCTTTCCTCTTCTTTTGTTTTTCTTTTTTCTTCATTTTTCTAGCTACTAATTAAGAGAATAAAGGATTGTTTACACTTTTTATGCTTATATTCAATATTGCATGTAAAGATGTTTATTTTAAAATGCTTAACTTATCCTTTAAAAATGCACTAGTATTATGGAAGAAATTATTTTTTTTAAAACAATCAGTTACCCTCACTGAGGCTAGGAAGAGGAGAATAATCATCCATCTCAGAGTCATTGGGACTGCGATTACGATAACGGCCACTACCAGAAGTCCTCCTTCCTTCATGACAATAACCACTTCTCTTGTGGTCACCAGAACTTCTTCTATCATGTTCTTCATACTCCCAAGCTTCATCTCTATCCTTTTTATGTCTTTTACGAGAAGCTAGAAATAAAATGCATTTTCATTGTAAGGACAAAAAATTCTACTTTTAATAGCTCAAAATTATACATTTGCAAGTTAAACACTATTATATAGATGTTCTGTAAAACAAGCAAACACTCTAAAACTGTCATATAAAAATATGTTATGGCATTATTCTAAAAATTTCTTTTGAATTACATGAAAAAAGTACCTAAAACTGGGAAAGATGAGCAAACAGTTAAAAATAAAAAATGTACAGGGCATTTGTAATTTTATACAAAGACAGGTAAGTAGAACAAATCAAAATAAGTTGCATCCTTTCATAAGAGAACACTAAGGTTGTCTAAATTCTGACTATTATTGCGTGTCCATGTTCCAGTTCAGTGATTGCTTTGCCCATCTAACACAGTGAGTTCCAATGAGACTTGGTAACCTAGTTAGTTAAAGATATTCTGTTTTGCCAAGACAACTAAAATTTTGTCTTGATATATATTGCAGGAGATTCAGTGTAAAGGAGAAAGCTGGAGTCACAATCATGGGCCAGGCAGCAAGTATATACCACAGAAGCTTATTAAAATCAGTTTTCAGTCAGGACCAAAAAGCCTCGCACAACTGAATGTTGAAAAACTGGGATAAATGTTCTATACAAAACCAGAAACATGGTGGAAATAGTGTGTGTAGAGGAGAATGGAGATTTCTTTGTTTTCAAATATAGTCCTGGAGGGCAAAGAGTGCTAAGATGTAATAGAAAAAGGAGATAGGAGGTAATTTCATCCATGAAATCAGGCAACTCTCCATTATCTAAGGTAACAGGAAAGCAAAGAGATGTCTAACGCAGACTTTGCTATGAAGATCAAAATGGCTCCAAAACATTACATTCTAGACTAGAAGAGTTTATTATTCATGTGAACTTGTATATAACAGCCCTGACATCTCTGTGTCTCTACCAAAGCCTCCTGAAGTTTAGAGAGGTATGACTGTATAGAGGGTTGTTTCTGAGCAAAATGGCTCCAAGCATTCAGACAGAACTGGAGCAAAATTGACAAATTCTTTCCACAACCCCAGTTTATTGAGAAGAATAGGAAACATACCAGGATATAGTCAAGAGTCAGCCCAGGCTCAGAACTAGTGAAACCAGTATTGAGTGAGAGGTGATACTAATGCTCTGCACTACACCCTAGAGGGTTTCCACTTTTGAAAACTTCTGCACAGAGGTGGTTCAAGTGTTAAAGGTAATACCTTAGTTCATGTTTTTGAGCTGTTCTGCTTATGGATCAGACTTACTTCTGGAGGCAGTACAATCATGTTCACAAGGCCTGAGATAGTAACACTCAATTTTAAAATGGTTGAGAGTTAACTGCAACTGAAGAAACAAAGAGCTGTCTAGGATAACTGAAATGAGCATATTGGAGAAGAAAAGTAGGGAGTTTATGGGAAAAGGCTTTACACATTTCAACTGATTCTTTTCCCCCATGAGGCAGTATTTTGTGGAGGTAGATTAAATCTGTCTCCACAGTTTACAAATCATCAGTATCAATTCATTCTCTGTAGGACAAATTCTGACCCCAGCTATATCTCCATGAGAAAAGTAACTTCCAATATTGCTTTCCAGCAGAAATTTAAACTGATCAGTTTATCAATGCTGCGCAACAAAATAGAATGTGTTAAAGTTGTGCTGGCTCTGCAAGGCAAATAACATGAACACGAGAACAGCTATTCACAATCAGTTATTGCTCTACAAAGTTTATTTTGAAGCAGATAAAAATGACTAAAATGTAAGTACTAATAATATTTCAGGAGTTACTATTAATTTTATACATAAAGACTACTCAGAATATAAACATCCATTTTTCTTCTAAATTCTGCCAAACATTTATGCAATAACACAGTTATCGCTCATTCAATGAGATTTAATAAATTTTTAATTCTCATAATTTAATTTAATGAAATGGCCTTTCTCCATGAGATACTCAAAGAAATTTATCTTCTATAACAATAACTATTTCATATTTTTAAAGTTCAATTTTGGACAACCAAAAGAATTCTGAAATACATATTTGTAACACTACAAATCTATTCAGTGCACTTGTCACAGATCTTTCATTCTCTTGATCATTGTCTTGTTTTACCTGAATTCAGTTTTACAGTATCCTTTGAGAAATATTATAATTTATTTTTAACCCGGATGTCCTCAATGAATTATTTAGAAAGATGACCAGATCTCTTGAGTGAATGTAATGAACCTAGAATCCCTTAAAGCATATAATTACTGTGAAAGTTTTCCATAATATACTTAACTCCACATATAAGAATTTCAACACCTACTGGGGCTTATATGTACTACTTACATTCAAAAGCTTCTTCACTGTCATTGTCTTCATCAGAACTGATTTCAGTATATTTTGGTTTCTCATTAACTGTGCTACGTTTGCGCTTGTTCATTTTCACACGTTCACAAAGTGGCATGGTGGATTCAATTTCTGCCAGGAGATCAGGAGGTAATTCCTTTAACACTGACTGATCTATGCTACCTATTAGTGAAGAGTAAGAAGAACAAATGTGAACCTGAAGATAATAATAAAGGCTTAATACTACAGTCCTTTCTCAGGAACTGCTAAAGTATATCCACTAATAAATATTAGCGCAATGAGATATACTTGGATGTATTTGACAGCCCTTTCTAAAGTTGCATTTATTGTTCACACTGTAACTAGAAATTAATACATTGCATACACACCTCCAATAAAATATTTTGTTAAGCATATAAACAAATTCAAATTGGTGAATTTCCTTTGTAAAAAGACATTCTTGGTCGATTTCCACAAAATTTAGTCTTATTTTGGTTCATTCTCTGAATTCAGTAGGTTTTCTAACAGTGTATGTAATTTAAGGATTCATTATGCCTAATTAACAGTTCTGTTTATTCTCATTCAAATTATTTAGTGCACACAAGACAGTAATCTTCCTATTTCCAGCAGTTAGAGACAATCTGTGGCAGAAACTGTGGGGTCTTATCCCTAAATACAGACAAAATCATTGACATTTCAATCTCTGCTTCAGCTTTTTTTTCTTACCTCTTATTAGTAGTTTTATAATGCAACCCAAATTTTTGCTTTTGTTACAAAGCATAGTTGAAATATTTTCATTTAATATAGAAAAACAGCAAGCTGAAACACATTGGGTTTCTTTTCCACAGAGGTAAATACTTAGATATCATCACATGATTCTCAGCACATTTTGAAATTATGATTAGGCCCATATAGTCAGTATAAAGGAATTTACAGTCATAATATTTTACAAGTGACACAAGGAAACCAAATTAATTCAAAAGTATTTCTTGGGGATTTGTTTGATGTCTTATCTTTATCAAAGAACTTATTTCACAGATTTCAAGATTATTGGACTAAACTGTTAACCTTTTTCCAACAACAGAACAAATGCCTTTGTCATAAGTGCCTCTCTCTCCAAGAAATAGAGAGAAAATCACCTGCCAATTGCTATACACACATACCCACACAAATTCTCCAAGAAATCATCTTCTGGATGATAAGTCACTTTCTTAATTACATTAACTATATCACTAACACAACTTTCTAAAATTTATTTCCATTTTTAGACAAATATTCCATCTTCTAATCCAAGTTTAGTTCCTCCCCCATTTTAAGCAACTTTAACTGGAATTAGAAGAGCCTGAATAAGAGAAAATAGTTTCCAGCAATAAAATATTCACAATATTGCTTTTAAAAATGCTAGAAAACATTTCACAGTGTGGTTTACCATGGTGCTTTGAAATGATTAGTCTTCGTGGACTGGGCACTAGATTGAAGGTAGGCAGAAATAAGGCAGCATGGACAGATCGGTTCCTCTGTGAGCATCAGCAGCTGACTAGATGCCAGCCAGGTCTAATCTGGATGCTGTGTAGCCATGTCTGAGCAGTGGTATCCCTACATTAATACCCTTTGCATGCCTATGCGATGTCTGAAGAGAGTTAGCATACATTCAGCCTCAGACTAGAGGAAAATTTGCACATACATATTCAAGACAATTTCTACAGGTGAAATTGCTAGAGGGCCTCAGATCCTGGGCTATTTTAACATGGATTCTCTGTGTACTGTTGGTAATTTCATTGAAATCAGGGGGACAGTACACAAGAGCATAAAGTCTATAGAAAATCTGGCCAAATATACTGCAAAAACCAGCTGCAAGTAAAGGAACAAAAGTTGCATTATGATTCATACAGATGCTTAAAAGCTAGATGGGCTGGATGTACTTACACTAGCAGGAGTATTTTTCTACAAATATATCTTTAAGCCTCTCCTAGTCTACAATGAAAAGTAAATTTAAAAACAGAATAATTAGTAAGACAGATTGCTTGGAAAGGAAATAAGAAAAGGAAACAAATCAGTAATGGATTGTATACTGATCTTGGCAAGAGTTCCGTAACCAAATTCTAATTCAATTCAATTTCAAATTCAGTTTTAAAACTATGCCTGCATGTTTCATGATTTAATTTTAAGATTGTAAACATTTTGAGGAGCTGTTAGAACATAATTAATTCTTATTTTCCTTATACTGTGCACAAAGAACATATCAGTAAGATAAAAAGTGATATATTTTAAGTAAGAAAACCCAAAAAACCCACTCACCAAAACAAGTAAAAAATCACAAGCTACTACTTTCATACCTCCTAGGAATATCTATTCTTCCTTTCCTTATTGATTTTGTTGTGGATGTAGAACACTACTCAGTCTTTAAAAAGAAGTCAATTACCACAGTGTTAGTTATACATAAATGAAAAATAAAAATGAAAGTACTGTAAATATTTGGAAAAATAACTTTATTTCCTTTTCAAAAGTTCTAAGTATTCTATGTTCTCCAATATAATTTCATCTAATGCTTAAACTGTACTCTCTCCCGTTACAGATATTGCAGATGACAGTATAAGCTTCCCCCTTTTTCTTTTATTAGGGAATATGAAAAAAGCTTTCTCGAATAAAGAAGGGAATAGCAGAAAAGAGAACAATAAGTCATTGCAAAGAGGTCCATAATCTATCTGTATAGTGTTTTTGTCACATTGCTCCCTGGAATGAGTCTGCTGCATGCCCAGTTTCCTTAGCTGCTGAGGATTGTAAATAACCAAATCTAAAAAGTGTTTCACTCATGCAGTACACAGGAGTTGAGCATGACTGCACATGTATGAACAATTCTGATATACATGGAAAAGGACTCCCCATCCTTTCTGGAGAATTTCAGGGATATTACATACTGTGAAACTTCAGTCAAAGGTTTTAAAATATTTTACTTTATTACTTATGTTATTTTGAGTCAGGGCAACCCAATCTTCACTAGAAACATCTTACTAAATTCCATTTTTATAGCTCCATATTTTATGATAAATGTACTATTTGTACAGAGTAATAGAGAAATACTTAAGATATCCAGTTCGCAATAAGAATCCAGTCACATGGCAACAAACATTAGGTTATAAACCCCATACTAATGTCTTTTCAGTTTACAGGATATTTTTCAAAAACATTTAAAAGACAATAGAAGACAAAATTATTTGAAAATATCTACAAAAACATCTATGATCAACTTAGGTTTTTCAATTTGTTTGATAAGTTTGAAAAGAGCTGGTACCTACTTTCCTGTTGCTCTACTTTCTGAAAAATTTTCCTTGTCAACAGAATAACTCAATTTTTTGCAATGTGCGTGATCAGCATACATGGTATGCCTGAAATGGACTATAGGCATCAGTGTTCTTCAGACATCACTTCAGTATACTCTCAAAGCTGTTGCTACTATTAAAATAAACAAACAAAACCCACAAAGAATGCCATTGCAACCAAATATTTGTTCCACTGTAAGGAATCACAATGCTGATAAATTCCACATTAGTGAAACTGAAGGATGAATCACAGAGTAGCTGTAGGAACAGTTCATATTGAAGAACCACGTACATGAACAACCACTTCTTCAGTGCTTTTCCAAACCTATGCAATGCTGTTCATGACTTACTAGTTGCTTGCTGAAGGAAGAACATATGCTTGGTTTTATTTGATTGCTATTATAAAAAGATTTCTTAGAGAAGATATTCTAGAATCTTCAGCTGTTAGTGAATATCCACTGACCATCAAGATGCATGTTGATCACCAAGCAATCCTTGACAAAATATAATACAGCTAAAAACCAGCCAGAGAAACTCAGCTAAAAATGAGGTCTGTAAACCTCCTCCCATATTCTATTTTAATCTGGGAAGCTTTTCAAAGGGTTTTTCCATGTACAGTAAAAAGAGTTCTATAAATGTCTAGTGGATATAGTATTTCCCTTCTTCATGTATGGCTTAAAAAAAGAATGGCAAGGCACAGATCTAATTCAGAGTTCAGCATTGCTTTTTTTTTATAACTTGATGGATGGTTTCAAGTTTGTACAACAGTTTTTAGCTAATATTTATGTAAATCTAATCTTTAGAATTATCCAAAATCACTTTGCCTTGAAGTCAAATAGATTGATTCATCTCCCTGATTCAGGCAGATGCACCCATCACCAGAATGCCTTCAAGAGAGGTTGAACATAAAGAAAACACCAAAAAAAACATAACATTATTTTGGCCATTTATTAGATACATTCAATATGGAAAGCACAACTATATTTTGACACAATAATTAGTGTATTCATATTAGATTCACCTGGCTTGATATGGTAACTTCAAACAAGTAGCTACGGAAAAGGGGATGATGCTTGTTGACGCTTAGGTCAACTTTCCAGGATCAGAGAGGCTGTTCCTGCCATAAAATCAAAACCAAATCTTCTCAGTAATGTTTTATTTTGCTTTTCAAACTATGGAAAGCAGACGTATGGTTTACATTTTGCTGTAATTTCCTATTAACTGACAAGTCCTCAAAATTTGAAAATATTTATAAACCTAAACTCCGATTTGCTACTTCCATAAGAGATGGTTAGTACAGTGGAAACAATCCATATCAGTTTGGTTATATGATTACTTTGAAATAACCATGATATCAAAATTTCCTGTTTGCACATACATCTATTGCAACAAATGAACAAGTGCTTGAAGAAAAACTGCCCCTGAAGTTCATTTAAAAACTAAGATTATGTTAATGAAGTATTTTGCATAAATTAGCTTCCCATAAATGCTCTTTTTTATTTCTGTGTGCTAATACTTTGTAATAAGCAAAGCTGCAGTTAATGCAATTTCATATTTGTAATCTATTTATACCTCGTATTTTAAAGTGCAATTTTTTCCACATATCAAGATATTATAGAAAAGAACACACAAAGGTTTAAGAAGGAACAATGACACTTGTTTGGGGTGTGGATATGAATCTTAACTTTGTATTGTCTTAGTGTTTAGAAATTTAAGTGTAGCCACTCCCCACATTCTGGAACTTCAACACTAATGAATTGCCACACATCTTCATTTTGGCATTAAAAACACACATACACACACATACGCACATACAACTTACATATTACAGCTCTATTTTGCCCTCCCCTCACTCCTTTTTAGTCACAGAAGACATTAAATATCCTTACTGGACTCTTCTTATTTTGCCAATGCTTAGTATATCCAGTCTTGCTGTTCTTCCCCAGATACCAAGCTCACCTTACATGCCCTCTCTGAGCATTTGATAGAGGATGTTCCAGTGGTTTTAGGTCTACCTCCCTTATGGATGACTAGGTTACTGTCTAACTCTTTCAAGTCATTTTGGGTCACCACTATAACTACACTGATAAAACATCCTGTGTCAGACATATATACAGGAAGGAAAGCAGTTTCTTTCTGTATTAGCTCAACCAACCTTCAAACTCTGCTAAATCAAATAAAATATACTCTTACTCCATAACAAGAGTGCCACCTTCTTGTTGTTGGATAGCCATATCATTGTAACTACAACAGCACAGACTCACAGCTTAATTTTATTACAACCACTTGTGCAGATAAGGTTCTATTTTAGATTAAGAACTAAAGGAAAAAAGAGGGGATAAAAGTACTTCTCTGCTTTATAAAGATGTTTGGAAAATAAACATCCTTTAAAAATAGTAAAGTACTGTTACAGTATAGCACTCAGGCAGTACAGTGCAAAGGGCCACATGACTACCTGTGATTGATGAATAGCTTACTGGTTAAAGCTGAAAATTTTCAGCTATCCCTTAGTGGGCAAATTTAATTACATTCTTTCCATTGTGCTCTCCCTTATAATGCTCCATTACATCTTTACATCTCAGTCCGTGGTGATCAGAGTTCCCTGCTCACCAGCATCATACTACTCCAAATAATTCTGTGCCCTGGAGAGTTTTAAGAACAGAAGGGGAAACACAGGGAAAACACTATCCTTTTATCAAAATGGAATTTAAGGCATGAGGAAAGTACATCTGCTCATAAAACAGAAGTTACACTTTTATCTCAATACCATATCAGCTGAAACACACCATCAAGATGAATACTGATGAAAATAATCTGAGTAGTCATGCATTTACTTTTCTCTTTCCCATTCTCTGCCTTAAATTCTCTGGAAGGTGTGGAAGGTATGGCAGGAGCATCCCCTGGCAGGAGGGAGAGAAGTACTGTTCAGAAGTATATCCTATATAATTTCATAGAACCTGCTTGAACACATCTTTCAAAATAATTTTTCCTCATCTACCCTAATACTGGCACAAAGGGAAAGCTCTAAGCCTTGAGATAAACAAAAAGGAGAGGTTCAAGCTCTGGTTATATTCCAGTCCTTAGCTCTGACTTTAAGAAATGGGACACAGTCAGGTTGGTGGGTCAGAGAAGAATCTGGACACAGAAATGGAATGTGTCTAAAGAAAGACTGGATGTGGCACTCAGTGCCATGGTTTAGTTACGGTGTTAGCACATGGGTTGAACTCGACGATCTTGAAGGTCTCTTCCAACCTAGTGATTCTGTGATTCTGTAATTCCATGATATAGATGTCATCATTATCCATGGCTAAGCAGCACAGATTCAAAAAGAACTTTTCAATTGCACAAAGTACTCTTAGAAATTTTTGACAGAGGGAAGAGATTTCCAAAGAGCACCCTGAAGGATCCAAAGATCAAGGAATATACCCAATACATATTCTCCAAAGATGCCAAGAAGCATGAACTCACTTTACATCGATATCAATGATTTCCTCAAGCTATCTGATTTCTGCAGCAACTATAGCCATGAGTTATTTTATTCCTTATTGCTATTCCCTGACTTCTCATCTTTATAAAAATTGATAAAAGAAGGCTAGAGTAGTTTTGCAAGGTACTTCACAAAAAATATAGCAGTACTCAGAGTAGAATGGAGCAAGATCAACAATTTAAATAAATGCAGTGCTGCACAAAGAACCTCACTTTTATGAATCTACTATTAATGCTTGTAATCTGAAATTTATGACTGATGCGTTTTCCCAACTGTGTATGCTGATTAATTTTAAAACTGAGCCATGGGGCCTCACCTAAGGAAAAAGATCTTCATTAAATATAATCGAATCAAACCTCAGTTTTTCTTCTCATCAAACACCTATATAATCAATATAATACAACCAAGGTCTTTACAGAGAACAAGCAAAATAAATTCCATGATTTATATCTGTTTTGTGACTATAGGTACATCATCTGCTTTTACCTTGCTCTATCATGGAAAGATTCTCACACTTTATCACTGAAAATATCTCATGAAGGTACTCTTCTTTTACTTCTTCAAAGTAACTTAATTACATTAACAACAAGAACAAAAAATTGCTGATATTTTAGCTTTTAATATAAAATACTACAGGAAATACTCAAAAGATAATTAAACAATAAGCATATTTAAGTAACCTTTATTTGATGCAAACAACAATTTGGTAATTTGAAGAACAAAAAAGGTCTCATCTTTTTCTTTTCTGTTCATTGGTAATATTACCTTGAAGCAAAAATAAATCACAAATTTCAAGTAAATAGTTTAAATATTCCTACACAGAAACAGCCACTTAAAATGGTTGAAAATGTCGAGCAACAGAAAAGTTCATTTACCAGAAGCAAATGTGAGGGTTTCCCTTATTTGTATTTTGCCAAATTTACCCTTTGCCTAGAAGAAAATTCAAACCAAAATTTTTGATCATATATCCCTGCACGTATGCCAAGAAATAACATGCATATTTAGATACTTATGCACATGAACAAGTCAACACTGCATATTGTAATATCAAACAAATTGCTGGCCCACATTTTTACATATTGCAATGCATTGTTGCAAAAATAAATTATGCAAAATAGCTTCAGCTTTTCCCAAAAATAAGAGGAACCTGATCAATCATCCATACCCATGAACCAAAGGCAGTTTCAGACTTTCAATAAATTGCTCTGACAAATTTGGTAATAAATTTCTATCACATGCACCAAAATAATTTTTCAAAAGTGAACTAGTTAAACAATTCACTCCTAAATCTGCAAACAAATAACATTTCAGATTAACCAAAGAACAGTGAAATTATTAGATTTGGTCAAGTTTACTGTTGCTGCTAAGAAGTAGATGTGCAAGAAGTAAATTTCACTCTTAGTATCAAGAGAAGACTTAAGAACAACTGTGAGAGCAAGAATCAAAATATTTACCTTAGTGGCAAAGACAAAAATAGGAAATAACTCAAGCTACTTCCAGGCAAAGCAGTGTGCTGAAAATGTCTCCTATTGTACTGGTAACAGATCATCACAAGAAAGGACTCCAGTGTGCAACTGCTGAATTCCTTCTGTCTACCTGATATCAGTTTATCCAACATCTACCAACAGTAGCTTATCCAACATCTACTTCTGAAAAATTAACATCAAAACCAAAGGCCCCAGAGAGTATGTACAATGCCCACACATCCTAGCACACTTTTTTGGAATAGCAGAGATGCACCATACTTAAAAAAATCCCTCCAAGTAGGAACAATCCATGCTAGAAAACCAAGATCTTCCCAGACTATTGGAGTTGACTGATGTTATTTACATATATATATTTATGCCTCAAATATTTTGCAAACCATGAATCTATTCATTCCAGAAAGGAAAAAAAAATAGAGCTGAGTGAACAAAGAGTATATTAAAATGGATCCTTTGAAAACCCAATATATCTTTAAATAGTTCTAATGTCACGAGGAACAGCCAGCTTCTCTTCTAGACTAGTTAAGTTGAAAAGAGGTAGTCACCAATATCTCAGAAAAGAGGAAAATCAGGAAAATTGTATAATTCTCATGAAAGTGATGTTTATTCTACAAATTCAGTTACATTTAGAGTTTAAGGGAAGCTTTAAAGACTTCAGCTGTAAAACATTAAATATATCCTTTACTTTTCTGAAACATGGCATAATTTACTAGAGAACTTCAGAGAAAGTTTTAACATGCTTGATTCATGTGGTAATATATGCACATTCAAGATGCCTGGTGAGTTATTACTCTGGCCCTCCCAAATGCAAATGCAGTTGCTACCAGGAACACTAAGAGTGATTCCAATTTTCAGATCTGTGGAATTAGGACTTTCCCAATGGTTATCTTTACAAAAGGACAATCTGTAGTAAGTAATCTGAATTCCAGGAAATATGCTTTTATTCCAGTTATTTCCTAGCAGCACAGCTGCTTGCCCCACTGATTTTAGTAAGTACAACAGTATGCCTCTTTCAGCATCAATAGATTGTTATTTTGGAAATAAATTTGAGTTGAACTCTAAAGTTTTCTTGATGAGTTAATATCCATAGGATATTTTTCTCGAACTTTTGTCAATTTTGTCTTTGTAGAAGTCCTACACATGAAGGATTTAAGCAAATGTTTAAAATTTATTTACATGCCTTTTTTGTCTAGTTTTCAGCTGCACCAAAAGGTATTGGTGAGTAGCTCAGTTGCGCTGTCCAGAAGACTATGAGAAGCATCAGAAGTTTGCTCACTGAGCCTTTCTTGTCACTCCTATTTAAAAGATGAGGCCTAACTGGTTACTCTGCTTCACAAGTGAGACTTTTCAGCAGTGTTACTAACAAGTTCGCAAGTTTGTTCTGTTAATGTTCTGTTAACTGTGGAAAACACCCTGTTTTTATGTTAATTGTTACTATTGTTCTGTTCTGGTTCCCACTCCCTGGAATTGCCCTGCCCTTATGCCCTTTCCCTCCCGTCGGGTAATGCCTTCGTTGCTCCCAAAATGGTGCCCGGCAAATAAGAAAACCGCAAGTGCTCATGGGACACAACTCAGTAATAAAAAAAACCCTAAAAACAACGAGCCAATATAACATCGAAAACTAAAAATGGTACTCCCAAGTAAGGAAAACAGTGGAGAAGATGAAATCACCGACCAGGGCTCTTTTGCCTTGTCACCATGACCTGAACAGCACCCAATCGACATGACATCCCTAGACTACAACTCAGCCAGTGTCTTCCTAGGGACTCCTGTGAGGACAGAAGGCCCAGCTCTGCTGCACAGCAAAGCTGAATTCCTCCTCCTCTGGATCGTCCATCGGGAGCAGCGGTGGTGCACGTGACCCATCGGGCCCCCCACCCAGAGCTGATTTCTCAATAAAGGCATTAAAAAGGAGTGGGTCTCCTTGCCCTTATTAATTTCAAGCAGTACTAGAACTCAAAGATGGACCATCACATTACACGAATGCCATGGAACTTTGCAGTGCTACAGCCTGCCACTGACTATAAATTATAGGTATTATAGGCTCTGAAAAAGTAATCTGGAATTTAAAAATACCCCAAATACACAAGCATAGAACACAGAAATATCTTAAAGCACAGTTTCAACCCTGTGATGTAAAGATGATTAAGCAGCAGTAAATTTTTTAGCTGCACTTGAAAAAATATGAAGAGGACCTTTGAAGAAATGGTAAATCTTCACTCATATTTCAGATTATAGCAGCAGAGAACACAGAGACTTGTAGTGATAAACAAATACCTGTGTTTAAAGTTCTGCACTGTAAAGATAATGAAATCATAGAATAACAATCTACACAAAGAAGTAGCATTCAGCATTATATTCTGCAGTGAAATTACCTTTTTTTTTTTTAAACAACAAAGCCTTTTTAGGTAATATTTGAAGATTCAAAAGGTGTTTCTGCACAAGTCTTAAAAAACACACACTCATTTGTTCTAAAACTAAAATTTGCAATTACATATGTGGTACTTATTTTAGAAAGCTAATCCTTTAAATATATTATAAGCCAACTCAGACATCTCCTTACCACAGTTAAATTTTTATCTCATTCTCTTATTTATCTCATTCTCTGTGGATGTGTCTACCTGGACCTTAGTAAAGCCTTTGATGCTATCTCCCACAGCCTTCTCCTGGAAAAGCTGGCAGCCCGTGGGTTGGACAGGTGCTGTCTTCACTGGGCTAGGAACTGTCTGGATGGCCAGGCCCAGAGAGTGGCGGGGAATGGAGCTACATCCAATTGGCAGCCAGTCATCCATGGAGTTCCCCAAAGCTCAGTATGGGGGCCAATCCCATTTATCATCTTCATTGATGACCTGGACAAAGGGATCAAGTGCCCCCTCAGTAAGTTTGCAGAGGGCACCAAGTTGGGTGGAAGTGTTGATCTGCTGGAGGGCTGGAAGGCTCTGCAGAGGGATCTGGACAGGCTGGAGCAATGGGACAAGGCCAACTGTATGAGGTTCAACAAGGACAAGTGCCAGGTCCTGCCCTTGGGTCACAACAACCCCATGCAGCTCCCNTGAAAGGAGGGTGGAGCCAGGTGGGGGTCAGGCTCTTCTCCCAGGGAACAAGCAATAGGACAAGAGGAAATGGCCTCAAGTTGGTCTAGGGAAGTTTTAGATTGGATATTCGGAAAAATTTCTTCACAGAAAGTGTTATCAAGCACTGAAAAAGGATGCCCAGGGCAGTGGTAGAGTCACCATGCCTGAAGGGATTTGCAAGACATGTAGATGTGGATCTTGAGGATATGGTTTAGTGGTGGACCTGGCAGTGATGGGTTAATGGTTGGACTTAATGATCTTAGAGACCTTTTCTAACCTAAATGATCTTATGATCTGTAAAACTGGTGACATGTTTAATCTCAAGAGAGTTGATCAGTATAGCTATAAGAAGCAGCAGAGAAGGTATTTGATGAAGCTCTGAAACAAAAGCATAGCAAACATAACCTCTTCATTGCAGGCACAGACTTGAAGGGAGAAGTTTAATGCATTCCTCAACAACATACATTTACATTAAAACCAGGATAAAAGGCATTCTCAGATGTTAAAACCGGAAGCAAAAAAAACGTGCTATAATTCATTCTGACCTGCAAAAAACAGGCCATAAAAATTCAGCATAAGATCCCTTAACAAAAACACAGTGAAAAAAACTTCTCTAACCTTCCTCTGATCTAGAGTGCATCTTTCATAAAAATGCTCAAAGATCACGATAGAGTAAAAAATGTTGCTTCTTTCTTGCAAATGCCAAAAGGGACTGTTGGGATGGTTCAATCTTAATGATTGCATACTACAGCTATCCCAGTCATATAATAGCCTAACAAACTTTCAAACCTGTATACACAATTTGCTTAAAATGCTACTCGGTTTTTTTACAGTACAATGCAAGGCTTATCTATGTGCACAATAACAGGATGATTTTAAAATTTAAAGTTTACTGAAATAATGTAACAAGTTATATAGACTTTCGGTATATGTAGCATTAATTTTAGCTTAAAATAAGCCAATTTTACTGAGTTTTATAATCAATGGGCATTAGTCCCTTAAGACAGAATAACTATCTAAATGGTTTTCAAACTACCTCAACTAATCTTAGTTTAAACTGGATTTCAGATAAATCACAGCAATGATGTTGTATGTGACAAAGTCAGAACATATTTTCTTGGGGAAGGATGAGAAAGGAGAAACAAAGGACAAGAAATACATGGAGGTGAAAGAAGGAAAGATAAAGAAAAATATACTAAGCTACATGGAATAGGAGGGATGAAAGAAGAAATGGAATAATGATGTAAAAAAGCAGCCCTAGAAAAGATTTGCTACAAACTATTAAGAAATATATTAATAACTAAATAAAGAATGTTTATGAAAATTTCATCTTCTAGTGTAGTAAAGCAGTTATAATAAAAATGGCATGGAGTAAAACTGGATGCTATTTCTCTCAATTGGAGTGATGACATTGTGGAAATGACATTAATATTTTCTATATCAGTTATTGACAAATAGACCTTGGCTTATTAAGAGATATCTTTATGAATTATGAACCCTAAATTATGAACACTCGAATTATATCCTAGAAAGTAGGCTACCAGGAAGTTGGGTAAAAAAATGTAAAACTAAAAATACACATGAAAAATCTGAAGTTCAGACACTTTCTACAAAATCTGCATGGATGAACACTCAAAACTTGATTTGTAAGAGAATCATAGTTATTCTTTCCATGAAACTTATTTCTAGTATCATTGTAAGAATCTTATTCTAGATACAATAGCCAAGAGACTGATATCAGATTCAAACTTTTTTTCCCCTAGAAACTATGTCCCAAGTTATTTCAAAATATTTAAGAAATATATGACTTTATAAAACACAAAATACACAAAAGCACTGAAGAAAAGCTATAAACCTGAATTTAAAATTAATGCATTGCTCATGTGTGACACTGCTAGTAGAGTCATGCCAACTGGATTAGAGTCAATAAAACCTTTACACATTACTAAAATATACTATATAAATAACCACATACAATACAGACTACAAAAAAGCCTACTTCAGAAACATTTTAGAAAGCATACATACACTGTATATAGCTCTGAGGGCTCTAAATTCACCAGTTTTCTGCACATAGAATTGTGTGATTTCAAAGTCTATCTTTAGGAACTGAACTCCATCAGAAAGTTTTCCATATGCCTTATAATAAACATAAAACTTTCATCTGAAATCTTTAGACTAAGCTGACAGCAAGGATGTCAAAATTTTCTGTCTGACTCTAGATACCTATTATTGTTAGAACTGGAAACTTTGCCTGTTTTGAATATCAAAAAGGGAGAGGGGAAATGTTCA
>VWZS01004368.1:79382-94525 GCA_013397075.1 Rhabdornis inornatus
TCATATTTCCAGAATAAAGAGAAAACATTTAACAAGAAGGCTAAGATTTTACAAATAAGCAATACTCATGCTGAATTGTTAAGTCTTTAAGGGTCAATACAATCAAGTTAGTAGAGAACAGACATAGCAAAATAAATTCATCACACAGATATCAACTCAGTACACATGCACATAAACATAGCTATACATTCACAAAGATTTCTAAATCAATTCTTATCAGATAAACTTTGTAAGAAAACATTTTATTCTCAAATTAATGAGCAATGATATACCCGGAACTGCATTCATAAATAATCCTGTATACAGTTAAAATCCTCTCCTCTGACACTTTATCTGCCTATTTTTGAGATATGGCAGTTCTATAAACATAATTACATAAGAAATCTAAATGCTCTAAATGCTAAACAATTAAAAGAACCCTAACCAGTTATTAACATTGATTTTACAATGTGAAATTATCTACTTCAGTCTGAAACCAAAGAAACTAAAATTATAGCACCAAGAATAAAAAAGCGTTAAAACTGCAGAAAAGACAATCAAATATCAAACCTATGATCTGTTATGAATGAATTCCTGTTTATATGACTAATTTGATAATGCCAGTCTAGTGTTTACATTTCTTTCCTCTTTCCGCATACACTGAACCATAGAGACAACACTATCTGAATTCTCCTAAAGACAGAACTTTTTAATAATCTTATTGTCACACAGCCTAAAGGATGGAGGCTTCCCAACAGAGCTGTATTTATAGTGTAAGAGGCAGATGAGGCTTTGTAACTGCTTTCTTATAATGTAAAAATATCCCTTAGAAAAAACACATTTCATTTCCAAATAAAAACAAAAGAATCTTAGGGCTTATATACATAGTATTTCACAACACCTCAGCTACAACAATTTAGTTACAGTATTACCATTCCCTTATACAGACACACCTAATCATTCATATCGTAGTTATGTTTAACTAGATAAATTACCAGATTAAACTCATGTAACTGAAGTACATTTTACAACTATTTAAGTGTTCCCACATTAGGAACTTGCACTGGAATAAACAAATCTTTTTAGTTATACCGTAGCAAGATTTCCAATAACCAAAATCCCATAGACAAATTTCACTTTGTTCCCCAAAGTCACCATATAAGCAAGAGTATAAACTATCAAACATTTGTGTTTAATTTCTAACCATAGGAGTAGCAAATCTAAAAGAACAGGAGTACACAAGATATAATGCAATTAACATTAAAAAAAATCAACTTACCTTTATTAGATTTGGATGACTTGTTCTTGCTAGGTTTAAAACAAGAGCCCCTTGATTTATCTTCTCTGTCCTTAATAAATTTCTGCACATCATCCAAAGAAAGCTTTTGAAGGACAACTACAGGCTTAGCTCCTTTATTTAGATCTTCAACTAGCCCAATCTTCTCTACTTTGTCCTGTTCACCTTTAAATTCAGTTTTCCTTGATTCCTGAGTGACACTGACATCTTTATCACGCTTGATTTTTGGAATGACAAAATGTTTTAATGCGCCAGATCTTCCCCCCAACAAATAACTGGGAAACTCTGCTTTACTGTCACCATGTGCTTTATTACTATCTACTTTACTCTTATTACCATCTGTCCTTTGTTCATCCTTGCTGTTTTGTGATTTAAAACTAGGTTTATCAGGTCTTGATTTACTAGAATCTCCTCTACCTTCCTGTTTAATGCGAGGGCTGTCAGGTCTTGATTTCTGATCCCCAGAAAACCTTTCCCTTGATTCACCAGACTCATGTCTATGTTTCCTTGCAAATTTCTCAGGTTTTGAACCATCAGATTTAATACCATGTTTAGAATCATGTTCATTTTTGTTTGAGGATCTCAAATATTCAGGTCTTCTGATCTTGGATGGATCTCCTCTGTATCTCTCTGACTCCTCCCTGTCCTCTGATCTTTGCTTGAGACTATCATGGTCACGCCTTGGTGTATCAGAAACTGAGCGCCCATCAGGCCTCTGTTTTGTTGGATCAGGTCTACTTTCAGATTTTATCCTTGAAGGATCAGATTTCACATCTTGTTTATGCCTAGATACTTCTATTTTCTTATCTGATAATGGTTTACTTGAGTCCCTCCTGTTATCATGTCTATGTTTTGGCATTTCAGGCCTGCCTTCATTCTTCTGTTTCAGTGTTTCAGGCCTCTGCCTTATTTCTTGTTTGCAATTATTTTGTTTTCCCTCATTTTGTTTCATCTCCATTTGCCTGGTCTGGTTTTGTTTTGATTCTGTTTGTCTGTTCTCATTTTGTTTCACTTCCATTTGTCTGCTTTCATGCTTGCTTTCACATTTAGCTTCTACCTGTTTCTTCTCATTCTGTTTACTTTCTAACCGCCTGCTCACATTTTGCTGAAATTCCATTTGTCTGTTTTCATTTTGCTGGATATCTGTCTTTTGATCCCCAAAGTCTGACATTTTCCTAAAAATCTCGGGATGGTTTTCAGGTTTAAATTTAAGAACTCCAACAGTGTCTTCTTGGGGAACACACACAAACATGTCATTATACTGCTTAATTTCTTCAGGTTTTTTAATGATGTCCAAATCCTGAGTTACTGTTGCCTGAGAGTCTGCTCTTCCTGCTTGCTGCAGATCAATACTAACCATCAGTGCTGGCCTTGCCCCATTTCCTGCAGAACCTGTCTCCTGAGAAGCTGCTCTATTTCCTCCAGTAGCACATCCAACCTCCTGTGGTTTGTTTTCTTGTTTTCGCTTCTTCAGAGGCTTATCTACAAATTAAAAGAGAAAAATCATAAATGCTATATATTAGAAATAGGNTTGTTTATGCCTAGATACTTCTATTTTCTTATCTGATAATGGTTTACTTGAGTCCCTCCTGTTATCATGTCTATGTTTTGGCATTTCAGGCCTGCCTTCATTCTTCTGTTTCAGTGTTTCAGGCCTCTGCCTTATTTCTTGTTTGCAATTATTTTGTTTTCCCTCATTTTGTTTCATCTCCATTTGCCTGGTCTGGTTTTGTTTTGATTCTGTTTGTCTGTTCTCATTTTGTTTCACTTCCATTTGTCTGCTTTCATGCTTGCTTTCACATTTAGCTTCTACCTGTTTCTTCTCATTCTGTTTACTTTCTAACCGCCTGCTCACATTTTGCTGAAATTCCATTTGTCTGTTTTCATTTTGCTGGATATCTGTCTTTTGATCCCCAAAGTCTGACATTTTCCTAAAAATCTCGGGATGGTTTTCAGGTTTAAATTTAAGAACTCCAACAGTGTCTTCTTGGGGAACACACACAAACATGTCATTATACTGCTTAATTTCTTCAGGTTTTTTAATGATGTCCAAATCCTGAGTTACTGTTGCCTGAGAGTCTGCTCTTCCTGCTTGCTGCAGATCAATACTAACCATCAGTGCTGGCCTTGCCCCATTTCCTGCAGAACCTGTCTCCTGAGAAGCTGCTCTATTTCCTCCAGTAGCACATCCAACCTCCTGTGGTTTGTTTTCTTGTTTTCGCTTCTTCAGAGGCTTATCTACAAATTAAAAGAGAAAAATCATAAATGCTATATATTAGAAATAGGCAAATGTCCAAGCAAAAATGTCCATTCCCCTCCACCCCCACCAATTAATCCTCCTCCACATGTATGTGCATACAAACAACAAAACCCATTGAATTTAAAAGCAAGACTAGAACTTCTCTAATACTTTTTGATGTGTTCGTTATCAATCTACCACATGTGCCAATTAATCATTAAAAAACATCTTCAAAACATATGAAACCAGTTCCTGTACAATTCCCAAGAGAACCATCTAATAAAGAAACTGCAATAATAGCCAAAAAAATATCATTTACAGTTGAAGCAAGTTTTGAGGAGTACTACTATAAAAGATTGTCTTTTGCAGATTAAGCCTGGTTCATTATACATGAACTATGCAAAGATCTGCAATGATTAAGACAGAACTTCTCCCTACTTGATTCAGTTGGGCTTCGCACATATTGTAGCCAGGGAACACATGAACGATGAACAAAAATTATTAAAATAAGTCCAATACTTAATTCTTCTCTTTGAAACAAGGAGTATATCAAGAGTTGGAGTCTACCATATGACATATGAATAAGTGGGGGTGCCATTACACACTTAAAAGCTTCAGTATTTTTCCCTTGCAACCATAATGCTTTTCATGGATGAAATAAAAAATTCAGTGATAATTTTATATAGTGTCAAGAGCTTGACTCTACAAGAATCCTTTCAGTTTACGTTTTTTAAAAAAATCATTAAAATTAGAATACAGAAAAATAGAAAGTGAGCCAACCACCCCCTCCTGTCACTTGGTAAAATTCATGGAAATGAGAAGCACATGAAAATATGAATTTAAAATACAACCTATTTATATTACCAACACAATACTCTAAACTAAAATTAATTTCTACCATGAAACTTTAAAGCCCTACCTGCACTAAGGCTTATATTCTCATTTTGTAGTTTGTCAATAAAAAAATATATTTGCTCTCTAATCAGGGAATATGATTTTAAGTCTAAGTAATGACCAAACACAGGTTGAAAATTCTATCAAAATACAATATAAGAAAAATAGCTTATTTTGTGCTTAGATTTGTGGTGCCTTTTCACCCGATGCAATGAGCCAGCTCTCCTTTTGGGAGCAGGGGAAAAGTAAGGAGGATGTAATCAAGGAAGAAGGAATTAAACTCTTAACGAAAACACTCCAAACCTCTCAAATTGTAAACCAGAATTATAACTATGACTTCTAATTTCCTCTATACTTGTAGAAGATTCTGATTCAGAAGAATTAAATTTTTTAAGGATCATCTCCAAAATTAACATTAGAACACAGTAACAAGTAGTAAGATAGTCAACTCCAGTGATGTGAACAGGTTTGTGGGTTTTTTCCATCATTTTAATTCTCAAATCTCTTTGTATACCTCTAACTTCCTAAAACTCAAAAATTATGTATAACATTTAATGTCTGGAAGACAGTAAAGACAAATACAATAAACTCCATGCAGAAACTGGTCAACTGTAAATAAGGAGCTTTTCAAAGTAGGAACACTTGCCAACTTTATGATAGACATGTGAACCAAAATAAATTTGATGAATTGAAAGTGCAGCTTTTTAGCATGGCGGTTTTTCCTTTTTCCGTCCAACAACAACAAAAACTGTTGGATTCATATGAGAGCTTATATAGATCAACTTCCTTACACTGCTTATTAAAACAAATGTGGGGTTTTTTGAAACCTTCACACAATGACAAAAAATATTTTTCTACCTGTGACTAAGAGGGCTTTGACCTCACTGAGCTTCATAGCAGGTCTTAGGAATGACCATGAAGTAGAAGCTTCCAAACTGAGAGATTTCAAATTTGATTATTTTTTTTTAAACATATATACATTAATATACATACATACACACATATCACTACCTTATTTCTCAGTTAAAACTGTTGAAATTTTGAAACACAAATTGAGAAACTTGTGTTCTTATGAAAAAGTCAGTCAGCTTTTTCATTTCAGTTTAGAAATGTCAGTCACACTGAAAAAGTCCGGTAAAACTCTGATGGTGAATCTAGCTTTTAAGACATTACTGTTACCAGTTATCTGCCCTGTCCCTTTAACTGAGGTTATCACCTGTAGCAGAAGGGAACACACATTCACATTTCTATAAGTGCATTTCATTGTCTAGTGCATCAGATTACAGCACTAGTGAAGACAGTTTGCATTAACTTAACCAGACTGAACAAGCCAGCTAAGAACCAAGCAAAGGTTTTCTTCTCCTACTCCTACCATAGGAGCAAGGCAAATGGTAAGATGTGATGCCTTAAAGTGGTGTAGCTAGATCAATGAAAACTCACCTTTCAGAACCCTCATGCTGAGGGCTCTAAGATTAAACAACCAAAACAATTCAAATATGACCAATTTTCTCTCTTGAACTTCCATGGGCTCAAAATGCTGCGGTTCATCATCATCCAAAATGTCAAATTGTAAGTTGAGAACATATAAATAGATGATTGCATCATAATTTGTCACGTTCCCTCTAAATACAGAGCTCATTTGATGCACCTTCTTTGCTTCTCTGGATAACCCAGTACTGATGTTTAGTAACTTATAACCACAATCTGTTGATATCTTATCTGAGAAGAAAGGGGTGCCTTCAAAGTTTTCTTTTCCTAAATGTCAAGGTGATTGCAGATGGAGTTATAGGTTATTCACAGATTTCTTGATATTTCCAGTGCATCTTGAGGGTGGTCCTCAGAACTAGACTTAATAATGACAGTTTTTCCTCTATGAGAGTTCTGGACCTAGGACAAAAAAGCTGACCCAAATATATGAAAAGAAGCAAGTTTGCCAACAATACAAATCTAGGAGGACTTGTTGACTCCCTCAAAGGCAGGGAGGCCCTGCAGAGAGACCCAGACAAATGAAGGGGCTGGGCAATCATCAACCATATGAAGTTCAACAAGGGCAACTGCTGGATTCTACACCTGGGATGGGGCAACCCCAGATGTACGGACAGACTGGGGAATGAGAGGCTGGAGAACAGCTGTGGGAAGGGACCTGAGGGTCCTGGTTGATGACAAGTTGAATATGAGTCAGCAGTACCCTGGCAGCTAGGAGGGCCAACCATGTCCTTGGGATACATCAGGCACAGCATCACCAGTTGGTGGAGGGAGGAGATTGTCCCACCCTGCTCTGCACTAGTGTGACCTCACCTTGACTACTGGGAGCAGTTTTGGGCACCACAGTATAAGGAAGACATTACACTATTGGAGAGCATCCAAAGGAGGGCACGAGGGTGGTGAAGAGCTTGAGAGGAAGCTGTATGAGGAGCATCTGAGGTCACTTGGCTCATTCAGCCTGAAGAAGAAGAGATTGAAGGAAGACCTCACCAGGGTCTGCAGCTTCCTCCTGAGGGGCAGCAGAGGGACAGGCACTGAGCTCTGCTCTCTGGTGACCAATGACAGGACTCGAGGGAACAGCTGGAACTGTGTCAGGGGAGGTTTAGGTTGGATATCAGGAAAAAGTTCTTCACATGGAGGGTGGTTGGGCACTGGACCAGGCTCCCCAGGGCAGTGGTCATAGCCCCAAGGCTGCCAGAGCTCAAGGAGCATTTGGACAATGCTCTCAGGAACAGGGTGAGATTGCTGGAGTGTCCTGTTCAGGGCCAGGAGTTGGACTTGATTCTTGTGGGTCCCTTCCAGCTCAGGATATTCTATGAAAATATCAGGTTGAACTAGTGCATTAAAGTTAGGATGAGTACGTAGTAGCACTATCTTCATTGTGCATAATGGAAAAACTCCACTGAATGGGTGCAAATACTTTTTTTGTTGCCATCATAGCTGCAGAAATATGAAAGGTGAAAAACACCATTGGGCTTTATCAAATGCTGAACTCACTTTGAACTATATGAGAATAATCAATAGAGTATCAGAGAAGTGAGGAGAGTAGCCTCTGAAAACAGATGTCTTCAAGTCTTCTATTTTACAATCAAATATATGCAAGTTTGCATAAATCTGTCTTAGGCATGAGTCCCAAGACCCCATAGGGTCTTAATGAGCAGATGAACTTAGAAACTTTACAATATCCATTCAAATATTCTTCATATTCTTCAAGACATCAGTATCCAAGCTTTTTCCACTTCATTCCGTAGATGACAGAATTTATTGTCAGGATCTAGGAGTTTGCAAAAATATCAGACTAACATTTTTCTTTCAAATCCTGCAGACCTAGGTTCAGAGCTTGCCACAGTTATGAACAGGTAGGCTCACATGCTCTTGAGAGCAATTAAATGTGATCAGGATCTTTTTGCTTCACTCTTTACAGCAATTTTTGTAATAGAAGGAATATGTAGTGAGCCACAGAAGAGCTTTCTGACTAATATTGTAGATCAGGTATCCAAGTTTGTTGTTCTCAGATTCTTTTCTTTTCAGAAATATTATTCACTTCTCCCCCTTCCCTGTCTCCCAAGAACACAGATACATCAAAAATGTATCTACATTTTGTTCAACTACTCGAACAAATTTATGACTGCTCAGAGTACAGTCTCATCCCAGTTGTTCTCCTATGTGTGCACTGGTTTGTCTTGGCAAATTTGCATGGACATTTTCTTTACATTGCAACATGCTCACCAAAAGGCAATACCTTGGTACTCAGAGCAAGATGATAAACTATCTTATTCTAAAAAATAACAGAGATGTTCTGTGAAATTAAATGGGTCACTGTGGTGCAAGAAACAAAATATTACAGGAACCACAAGTTTGAAATGGATTTCCAAGCAGTTGTGTCTCACCTGTCCTGTTATGAACAGTATTCCTGGAGACAGGTTGTGGCCTTCATCTTTGGAAATATCTGCATGTCAAAACAATGAGTACTTTCAGATTTAGATATTAATGACTGTAGAACCTCTGTGCAAAAACACATTGCACTGGAATAACCACAGATACCTTTGAATATATTTCTGATGAAACTGCAAGTCAATTGTGATTTGCAGCATATCCATGCTAAAAATGGATATACTTGGAAGCTGAGCAAGTATTAGGGACAGTAGCTGGATGAGGGTAACTGTATTAAAGAAGTATCTGCATTCTTCCATTTAATCTGAAATCTTTCCAAAGCAGCAGCCAGAACACCACTAGTGCTGAAGTCTCCGATGCTGCTGCTTTCTTGCAAACCCGATGATTGCCTTAAGTCTCAGATTAAACTTTTTCAACAGATTAGTATAATAGGATGATAGCCTAAAAACCTCTAGAACTGCATGTCCTAGCAGATGGAAATGGATGTTTTGTAAATACTTGTGAAAAGGTAACAAGCCTAAATAAGAACCACATGCATGATTGCTGAGCTTTGTTTTAGCAGAATGGTAACAGTCTGTTCTATTAATATTGTTTGGTAAACTTTAAAATCCATAGATTTCTGATTTATCTTGAAGACACAACATATAAATTACCACTTCCCCATTTACACCTTGTAAGGAATTCAGTTGGAGACTTCATATTCAAGATGGATAAATGTGAATGTACTCCTCTTCAGAACCATAAAGATTGATCCTCTAATGCTGAATTCTGTGTGAACCATTTTGACGACTCCAGTATAAATTTTTGGATAACAACTAAGAGTGTATTATTTTAAAGCTCTAACACTCTTCAGAGATTATTGGGATATGCCTCCACTCATTTAAAATACCACTTATTTGCATTATTTAAATCAGCAGTGAATAAATTTATCCCAAATATACCAGTCCTAAGCAGTTCTTACTTACTGTCAAACGTTCAGTTTTTGAACATCAAAGACAAGTCAGCCAGAGGCCAATTATGAGCTTACCTTATTTAAGCTAACAGTCAAGACTAGGAATTTTCAACAAATAACACATAACCATATGCCTAAATAACAAATCTATGTTTACTGTGGTCTGCACTCTGCTGCCAGAGGAATGGAGAAAAATGCATTGGCAATGTCAATAGTGGCATACCACTTAGCTGCCTTGGACTCCAGCTCATACTGGAGCTCCAGCATGTTGAGTACAGCAGCACTCAGTGGTGGAGTCACTTCATTCAAGGCACAATAGTCCACAGTCAATCTCCATTCTCCTTCAGATTTGCTCACCGGCCAAATGGGACTGTTGAAGGGTGAGTGGGATTTGCTGACCACCCCTTGGCTCTCCAACTCACAGATCATCTTCTGCCCATGGGGAGGAACCAAGCATTCCTACCTGGATATAATCTGAGATTTGGAACACCACAGGCAGCCTTATCTACTGGATTCCCAGAACACAAGAGCTACAGAACCACCACTGGACCTTCAGAGGAAGACCAGACCATTCTACAGGATCACCGCTTCAACAGAACCACATCTATCACTTCAACAGGACTGCAGCCACCATTTAATCAGATTGCTACCACCACCCTGACCAACAGAGTGTCAGGTTGTATCCTGACTCTGTCAGTTTAAGCCAGTGTTTTTTGCCTTTATTTTAATTTTCCTATTAAATTGTAGTTCTGACCTGGGATCTCCCACTGGTTTGTTTTCAAACTAACACATATTTTGGCACCCAATGTGTGGTGGTCCTGAGAGAAGTCAGAATTACAATTTTGTATTAACAGAAACCTAGTCACCATTATGCTCAACGTGTTTACATGGGTATTGTACCTTACTCTCTATATTTTCCCACACATGGGGTATTATTTGCTGGCCATGACGCTCCATTTGAGATCAGGGAATGGTACGAAAATTGCTTTATTGGTTTATTATGTTTATTGCATAATAACCTCCAAGGCAATGAACATCATTCAGAATATATATTCAATTTTGTTTGCCTGTTCTAGTCTGGGCTGCTATGTCTGGGGCCTCCTCAACAATCACACCCAGCTCCAAGGGGGAAGAGTAGAGAATGGTTTCTTCCAGCCTTTCAGGCCAGACACAGCAGTTTTTGAAAATACTGAGTTCCTTCTGGGCATCAAGGATGGCATAATCTTGCTGTTAGTTTTGCTTTGTCTTCTCTTTATGGCCTGCACAGTGTACACCATGCTTGGTGTCAGGACAGTGCTTGGTATGGTACAGCATCTTCAGGAAGAGGAGGAGAAAAGAAGCAAAGCAATAGGCACCATGTCTACGTGAACCATCACTAAGCCAGGACAGCCCAAGCCAGTAGCAGTTGCCCCCATTCAGAAAAAGAAATCGAAGAGTATATCAGTCTGCATAGTGACCAATGAATAAGAGACTGGACCTTCGCACCCAACAGAAGAGATGGAGCCGGAAATCATCACTCGCTCTCTATCTCTGGGCGAGTTGTGTGACCTGCAGAGGGAGTTGATCCTCACCTGGCTGCTCTGTATCTGGGACGCCGCAGCCAATGACACCATTCTGGATGGAAGTGAGGCCAGACAACTGGGATCCCTGTCCTGGGATGTGGTCATTGACCAGGGTATTGGGAGAACCCAGGAAACTCTCAGCCTCTGGTGGCAACTGCTGGCAAGTGTAAGGGACAGATAGCTTTGTAAAGAAGACCTCCAGGTGCACCAAGGAAAATGGAGCACAATGGAACAAGGTATCCGATGCCTAAGGGAATTAGCTGTCCTGGAGATCATTTTTTCAGAAGATGAGAGATTCCTTAAGAATCCAGATGGTGTCCAGCGAACATCACAAATGTGATTGAGATTCGCGCAGCTTGGACCAGAGATATAGTCCCGTTACCTAGTGTTGCTGCAATGGAGGGAAGGAGAGGACAAGGTGGGCGCGTTGGTCAACAAACTGAGAATTTACGAGGACACTGTCACCACCCCGTTACGCAACCGTGTCTCATCTATGGAAACAAAGCTGGCTGAGCACATCTGGAGCTTGATTGAAGAGGGCCATCAGAAACTGAGCAAGGAGCTTAAGGAAGGAATTTACCACAGCTTGTCAGAACCAACAAGAGTCTCTACCATTAGGAGCAGATGTCCCCCAGCCAAGGAGAGAGGATACACTCCACAAGGTAACCTCTGTTTTTTCCTTCAGAAGCATGGAGAAGACATGAGGAAGTGGGATGGAAAACCGACCTCCTCCTTAGCAGCCTGAGTACATAAATTGAAAAGAGAAACACCTAACACAAGAAGCTCATCTAGCATCAACGCTGCTCTGGTCTCTCGTGGACAGAACTCCAGACGGTATAGGAACAATAATATGACCTATTCTCTTGAAGGGACCTCAGGAACATATTTACAGGAGGAGAGCAACATGTACCATGACCAGGATTAGAGGGGCCCTGCCTCTAGCCAGGTAGAGGAAAGGGACAATCGGATCTATTAGACTGTGTGGATCCGATGGCCTGGCATGTCTGACCCGCAAAGATATACAGCTTTGGTTGACACCAGTGCTCAATGTATCCTGATGCCATCAAGGTATGTGGGAGTGGAATCCATTTCTATTTCTGGGGTGACAAGAGGATCCCAGCAGCTGGCCGTACTGGAATCTGAAGTAAGTTTAACTGGGAACGAGTGGCAGAAACACCCCATCGTGACTGGCCCAGAGGCCCCATGCATCCTCGGCATAGACTTATCTCAGGAGTGGGTATTTCAAAGATACAAAAGGACATCATTGGGCTTTTGGGATAGCTGCTCTAGAGACAGAAGAAATCAGACAACTGAATACCCTGCCTGATCTCTCAGATAATCCCTCTGCTGTGGGACTGCTGAGGGTTGAAGAACAAGTACCAATCGCCACAGCAACAGTGCACCATCGGCAATACCACACTGACAGAGACTCTGTGATTCCCATCCATAACATGATTCATGAACTGGAGATCCAAGGGGTGGTCAGCAAGACTCGTTCACCACCATTAAGTGCTGCTGTGCTGGCCATGCTGGAGCTTCAGTATGAGCTGGAGTCCAAGGCAGCAAAAAGGTACATGACCATCGATATTGCCAATGCCGCCTTCTCCATTCCTCTGGCAGCAGAGTGCAGGGCCCAGTTTGCCTTCATCTGGAGGGGCGTGCAGTACACCTGGAACCGGTGCCCCAGGGGTGGAAGCACAGTCCCACCATCTGCCATGGACTGATCCAGACTGCACAGGAAAAGGGCAAGGCTCTGGAACATCTACAGTATATAGATGACATCATTGTATGGGGGAACACAGCAGGAGAAGTCTTTGAGAAAGGAGAGAAGGTTATCCAAATTCTGCTGAAAGCTGGTTTTGCCATTAGGCAAAGTAAGGTTAAGGGACCTGCTCATGAAATTCAGTTTCTAGGAGTCAAGTGGCAAGATGGACATTGCCAGATCCTGACAGAGGTAATCAACAAAATCACCACTATGTCCCCACCTACCAACAAGAAGAAAACTCAGGCTTTTATAGGAGCTGTGGGCTTTTGGAGGCTGCATATCCCGGAGTACAGCACAATTGTAAACCCTCTTTATCTCGTCACTGTCTTGGGGTGATTTTATGATCGTGCTTTATTCTCTGTCTGCTTTATGCCCAGAAAACAACTGCTGTAGCTTTAAGATGGACCCGGGGGGTGGGGAGCCTTGGTCACAGTCTCTGTTCAATCTCTCTCTCTCCAGCATAGTCGGTGGCTACAGGGATTGTTACTTCCTTGCCTTTTTTTGCTGAACTAATTTTCGCCAACTTAGGCAAGAAGCTTCTGGGTTTTTTGAGTTTTTTTCCTTCCCCTGGCCGGGAAGTTTTTCACTGGCAAATCTTTTTGGCAGGTTTTTTTCTTTTTGTTGCTGTTTTTTCTCTCCAGCCCTGGGAGCCTGCGAGGCCGCTCTGGCAGGTCCAAACCCTGGAAGGATTGAGCCAGCGAAAGAAGGGACATTAAACTCCACCGACTTTGCCGGCTGCGAGAAGAAGACCCACGCCAGAAATCCAACAAGTTCCCAGCCACTTCATGAACTCTGTTCTTCTCCATTTACAAAGATGGGCAGTCACCATCTTTGCCTCTCAGCCACGTGGCGAGGTGCGGGTGGGGTGTAAGGTTCCATTTTCTTTTTTTTTTCTGTGCTTTGTNGGCACCAAAGCACAGCTACTTCTGGCACCCCAACTACCAGTGCTGGGTTGGATGTTCAAAGGGAAGGTTCCTGCCACTGACGCCTCATGGAGCAAGTGGATTGCGCTGATCACACAGCGAGCCCGGATAGGACATCTTAATCACCCTGGGATTCTGGAAATTATAACAAACTGGCTCAAAGGTGAGACTTTTAGATTGTCTTCTGGAGAAGAGGAGGAACAAGTGACACATGCCAAGGAAGCCCCACCATATAATGAGCTACTGGACAGTGAAAGACGATATGCCCTCTTCATGGATGGTTCCTGCTGAATTGTAGGGACAAATTGCAAATGGAAAGCTGCTGTATGAAGCCTCACACAAGGAGTTGCACAAGCTACTGAGGGACAAGGTGGATCGAGTCAGGTCGCAGAACTTAAAGCTATCCAGCTGGCTTTGAATATTGCCGAACGAGAGAGGTGGCTGAGGCTCTATCCCCACACCAACTCGTGGATCATAGCTAATGCTCTGTGGGGATGGCTGGATCGTTGGAGAAAGGCCAACTGGCAGCACAGAGGGAAACCCATCTGGGCCACTGAGATTTGGCAGGACATCCCCACCCAGGTAGAGAGGCTGACTCTGAAAGTTTGACATGTAGACGCACACGTACCCAAGAGTCAGGCTAATGAAGAGCATCGTAACAATGAGCAGGTGAATCAAGATGCCAAGGTGAAGATATTACAGGTGAATCTCAACTGGCAGCACTAGGGAAAATTATTTTGAACTTGTTGGGCCCATGATGCCTCTGGTCATCAGGGGAGAGATGCAACGTACCAATGGGCCCGTGACTGAAGGGTGGATTTAACTATGGACAGTATCTCCCAAGTCATCCACAGCTGTGAGACATGCGCTGCAAATAAACAGGCCAAGCAGGTGAAGCCTCTGTGGTACAGTGGACAATGGTCAAAGTACAGGTATGGAGAAGCATGGCAAATTGACTACTACATCACCCTTCCCCAAACCCGCCAGAGCAAGTGCTACATGCTGACCATAGTGGAAGCCACCAATGGATGGTTGGAGACCTACCCTGTGCCTTATGCTATTGCCTGGAACACCATCTTGGGCCTGGAAAAGCAAGCCGGTAGAGACATGGCACTCCTGAGAGAATCGAGTCAGACAATGAGACCCATTTCAAGAAGAGCCTTAGAAACACCTGGGCCAGAGAACATAGTATTGAATGAATATATCATATCCCCTATCATGCACCAGCTGCCGGGAAAGTTGAACGGTGCAACAGACTTCTAAAGACCACCCTGAAGGCACTTGGCGGGGGGACCTTCAAAAATTGGGAACTGAATTTAGCAAAAGCCACCTGGATAGTCAACACACGAGGCTCCATCAATCCAGTTGGTCCTGCCCAGTCTGAACCATTGCACACAATGGATGGAGACAAAGTCCCTGTGGTACACATGAAAGGTATTTTAGGAAAGACTGTTTGGATTAGTCCCATCTCAGGCAAAGGCAAATCCATACGGGGGATTGTTTTTGCTCAAGGACCTGGTTACACTTGGTGGGTAATGCAGAAAATGGCTATTGTGTACCACAAGGAGACCTAATTTTAAGTGAGAACTGTGTGTAAGGTTTCATTGTGAATATATATATAAGTAGAGTGTAAAGAGGGTATTGATTTGGGTA
>VWZS01004371.1:0-15118 GCA_013397075.1 Rhabdornis inornatus
AAAGATTCCAGGGCCCTGCTCCCTTTTTTCCTTGGAAAACCCAAGGATTCCAGGAGCAGCTGCTGTAACAGGAGCACCCCACACTCCCTTTGTGCTGGATCCCAATAAAAAGATGGATATTGGATGTCCTTGGGCAGGTGTTACTGGATTAAAGGTGCAGAATTTCTCATCTGGGTCTGCTTAAATAAATATTATTGACTGTACAACCTCCTCATCTCCTATAGTCTATATATTCTATATTCTATATATTTTATATTCTATATTCTATATTCTATATTCTATATATTTTATATTCTATATTCTACATTCTATATTTTATATTTTATATTCTATATTCCCTACGGAGGAAGGAGGGATTTCGGGTTTTTTGGGGGGAATTTTTGCTGATCTGTTGTATTCAAAAATATATCAGTTTTGTTAAAAATAGACATAATTCCAGCTGAAAAAGCTGAGGAGAAGGATGGAGAGAGGTTAGTTCCAGGAGATGGAGGGACAGCACACAGGGAATGGCTTCCCACTGCCAGAGGGCAGGGCTGGATGGGATTTTGGGAATTAGGAATTGTTCCCTGCGAGGGTGGGGAAGGTGTCCCTGCCATGGCAGGGGTGGGATGGGATGATCCTAAAAATCCCTTCCATCCCAAACCATTCCATGAATCCGAAGACCTGAATTTAACCTGAACAGGCAGAGACAATTAGTGAGGAGAAAAATGATTCCTGATCCTGCAGAAAATGTCTACGCTGGGAGCTCCACAGCTTTTATGGCCAGAAAAATGTTTGCTTCAGGGAAGGAATTATTTGATGCTGCCAAGAAAAGAGAGCTCGTTCAGAGGAATGGGGAAAAAAATCTTTCCTAGAGGTCCCAGAGGTTTTGTGTTTGTTTTTAAGTAGGAGCAATAACATTTGGTTTTACAGCTTCATCCCTCTTCACATCTTTTCTTGTCTGCATTGATCCTCCTCTGTGGCAGCTGCATCCCAAGGTGGGAAGGGACCTCCAGGGTCACCCAGTGCCACCCCAGTGCCACCAGCATCCCCCCAAAGCCTGTCCCCACATCCAGACTGCTCCTGAACACTCCCACAGACAGTGACTCCACCACGGACAACTTATTCCACTTCCTATGGGGGGAAAAAAGAAATCTCAAATCTCTTTTCAGAACCTCCCTCGGTGCATTTGAAGTAGAATTTTTTTTCATCCTTTCACTTGAGTTGTGACATCTCGAACAGGAGACAGGAACTCAGATCTTTGTCTCACTGATGGCTCCTGAGCCCAGAAATGTTTCTCACTCTGTGCCACCGGTTCTGAGCTCCTCCAGAAATGCTCTGAGTTAGACTCAGCCTAACAAAGTGCTTGGGGACATCAGGCTGGCAGGGTGACAAACTCCCAAAATCTCTGGGATTCCATGATTTTTGAACACTCTTTTAAGCCCATCAGTCCTCAGTTCCAAACCCTAAATCCTCAAAGCATCCTTGTGCAAAGAATTCCCTCACACATGACAGCTCCACGCTTTCAAATCCACTTCTTAGTTAATGAGTTAGACTCAGCCTAACAAAGTGCTTGGGGACATCAAGCTGGCAGGGTGACAAATTCCCAAAACCTCTGGGATTCCATGATTTTTGAATATTCTTTAAGCCCATCAATCCTGAGTTCCAAACTCTAAATCCTCAAAGCATCCTTGTGCAAAGAATTCCCTCACAACGGGTCCATGCTTTCAAATCCACTTAATAGTTAATAAGAGACTCAGCCTAACAAAGTGCTTGGGGACACCAGGCTGGCAGGGTGACAAATTCCCAAAATCTCTGGGATTCCATGATTTTTTAACCATCTTTTAAGCCCACCAGTGCTCAGTTCCAAACCCTAAATCCTCAAAGCATCCTTGTGCAAAGGAGTGAATTCCCTCACACACGACGGCTCCACGCTTTCAAATCCACTTCATAGTTATTGAGTTAGACTCAGCCTAACAAAGTGCTTGGGGACATCAAGCTGGCAGGGTGACAAACTCCCAAACTCGGGTACAAACTCCCAAAACCTCTGGGATTCCATGATTTTTGAACACTCTTTTAAGCCCACCAGTGCTCAGTTCCAAATCCTAAATCCTCAAAGCATCTTTGTGCAAAGAATTCCCTCACACACGACGGCTCCACGCTTTCAAATCCAATTCTTAGTTAATAAGTTAGACTCAACCTAACAAAGTGCTTGGGGACATCAGGCTGGCAGGGTGACAAATTCCCAAAAACTCTGGGATTCCATGATTTTTGAACACTCTTTTAACCCCATCAGTCCTGAGTTCCAAACTCTAAATCCTCAAAGCATCCTTGTGCAAAGAATTCCCTCACACACGACGGCTCCACGCTTTCAAATCCACTTCATAGTTATTGAGTTAGACTCAGCCTAACAAAGTGCTTGGGGACATCAAGCTGGCAGGGTGACAAACTCCCAAACTCGGGTACAAACTCCCAAAACCTCTGGGATTCCATGATTTTTGAACACTCTTTTAAGCCCACCAGTGCTCAGTTCCAAATCCTAAATCCTCAAAGCATCTTTGTGCAAAGAATTCCCTCACACACGACGGCTCCACGCTTTCAAATCCAATTCTTAGTTAATAAGTTAGACTCAACCTAACAAAGTGCTTGGGGACATCAGGCTGGCAGGGTGACAAATTCCCAAAAACTCTGGGATTCCATGATTTTTGAACACTCTTTTAACCCCATCAGTCCTGAGTTCCAAACTCTAAATCCTCAAAGCATCCTTGTGCAAAGAATTCCCTCACACACGACGGCTCCACGCTTTCAAATCCACTTCCTCACAACCTCCTCCTTTCCCAACACCCATCCCGTGAGGAAAGGGGTGAACCCTGTGAGCTGCTGTCCCTTCTGAGAAACCCAAATAACTGCAAAGAGCTCGGAGGAAAGGCTCAGGGGACAGGAAGGCACCGTGGGGAGCAGGGGACGGAACTGCTGCAAGACTTGAGCCTTATCAGCCCCACGCAGGGGCTGCGGTTTGCTCGCTCTCGCAACCCTCCTGCAACTGCCACTTGTTTTTCCTACAAACAGGATGCCCCAAAGAGGCCAGCAGCTGGCTCAGGACTAAGGGGAGAAAGGGTTTTTGGGGTGCTCTGTGCCAGTTTGGAGCCTCTCAGGGAATTTTTTTTTTTTTTTCCCGGAGGGAAAGTGGTGCAGGTGTGTGGCCCAGCTCCTTCCTGCAGCTCTGCTGCTGTGCAAAACAAAAAAAAAAAAAAAAAAAAGAAAAAGAGTTGGGGTTGTTTTTTTTTTTTGGTGCTGCAGCAAGGGAAGGGCTGAAGGTCTCATTTTGCTGCCTTTTTTATGATTCTGCCTCAAATTTGTTGTCGAGGAAGGGGTTGTGCTATAAACAGCAAGGGAATATCTCTGGTGAGCCCAGGAAAACTGAGGATGCTCCATCCCTGGAATTGGCCGAGGTCAGGTTGGATGGAGCAACCTGGGAGAGTGAGTGGCAGGGGGTAGGGATGAAATGAGCTAAAAAAAACCCTTTCCAACCCAAAGCATTCCATGATTCCACGCAGATTTCCATGATTTCTTTGCTATGCAGCCCCACTTCGCTGGAGTGAGGGCTGGATTAATGGAAATGCCACTGAAAAATCAAAGGAGCAACTGGAGGTGTCCAAGGAAGGGCTGGAGGTGACACTCAGAGATCTGGGCTGGGGACAAGGTGGGGATGGGTACTCCATGGGCTGGGAGGAGCCTCAGGGATTCTGGAATTCTGGGATTCTGACATTCTGGAATTCTTGGATTCTGAGATTCTGGGATTCTGGCATCCTGGGATTCTGAGATTCTGGAATTCTGGGATTCTGGGACCCTGGGATTCTGGGATTTTGGGAGTCTGAGATTCTGAGATTCTGGGATCCTGGGATTCTGTGATTCTGAGATTCTAGGATTCTGGGATTCTGGGATTCTGAGATTCTAGGATTCTGGCATTCTGGAATGCTGGGAATCTGAGTATCTGAGATTCTGGGATTCTGTGATTCTGGGATTCTGGGATTCTGGGATTCTAGGATTCTGAGTATCTGAGATTCTGGGATTCTGAGATTCTGGGATTCTGAGATTCTAGGATTCTGAGTATCTGAGATTCTGAGATTCTGGGATTCTGGGATTCTGGGATTCTGGGATTCTGTGCTCACAGCCTCTGGATCCTGACACCATTTCCACCCCCCTGCCCCAAATCCTGCAGCTCAGGCTCCTCAAGGAGCACATTCTGCTCTCCCAGGTCACTACAGAGAAACCTGCCCTGCAGACAAGCCAGGCACCAGCCTGGAATTCCACCCAGCAGGGAGATATGGGAAAAACAAAACCAGCTCTGCCCCTGCTCTGATAATTCCCTGGGCAAAGGTTATTCCCTGTGCCAGAGGTGGAGCCTTTTCCAACAGCAGCTTTGGCTTTGCAGCAGAGCTCTGCACCCTGCAAACATTTCTGGAACATCCCAGTGCCACATCAACACCAGAGAGAGCAGGGGGGAAAAAAAACCAAAGTATCTCTGGATTTTTTTTTTTAAAGTTTTACTTTTCAATTATTTTCTGCAAGGAAAAAAAAATAAAAAAAGGAATAATTTTAAATGCATGAATGAAGTCTTCATGTGCCACAAGAACCTCCTGCTCTGCTGGAGCCTGGGAGGATTTTAGGGAGTCTATCAAGAATCTCCTGACTTGGAAAGGACCCAGCTTGATGTCCAGAAAGAGCTCTTGGCATTTTCAAATTCTCCTGCTGCTCAAAAGTAACTTTTGAGCACTTTTTCCCTGGATTTTCTTTGTGGTTTTTATTTGAGCCGGATTGCAGCTGGAGAGGTACAATGTTAGAGGCCTGCAATAATGTGTGGTGCTCAGGAAATTTCTGATTAAAACATCACCTTGATTCAATCTGAATTTCAAGGTAAACACGAGATCTTTTGGGAGATAGTTGGGCTCAGAACAGAAAAATCCATGTTCTCAGAACTGCTGCACTCATGATCTGCTCATTATTCCCTAATTCTTCATCCACGAAGAGGAGGAATATCCTATTCTGAGTGGCTGAAGCGTTTCAGGATGGATTTGACAATCTCTGGGTGCCCCAAACTGAAGTGCAAACTGCTCTCTGAGGCTGCTTTGTGCTCAGAGGCAGAGCTTGTGGGATCTCTCCTCGCTCTCTTGGCCCTCCCCCAGCTTTTGTGGTTTGTGGGCCAACTTTACTAAAGTTGATCGAGCACAAGTGGGCTCAAGTTCCTTTGGCTTTCATGAAAAGTGGCTGAGAGGCTCTGTCAGAGCTCCCTCCCAGCCTCAGGGAGGTTTTAGATTCCTGGAGAAAGGAAAAAGCTTCCATCAGATGAAATCCCTCTCGGATTTGAGAGACCTCAGGCACAAAGCACATCCATGTCTGTAGGAAATCAGCCTCCCTGGCTCTGCCCAGGACAGCATCCCCCGGCTTTTTGAATTTTTTTTAAATTCAGGTGATGCTTCAGTCTGAAATTTGACCCTCCAAGGAGAAGACTTTTAGTGGCTTTGCACGTTTTCAAGGAAAGCTTTTTGGAATTTCCCACTAAGGCAAGGCTCAGCTAGAAGCAGAATGGCAGTGAGAAGCAGGAGAGGTTTTCACCACACGGCACAGGCTGTGGGGAAGGCCCCCATTGACAACATTTGGATTTATTTAATGCAATTAATATCCGTGGAGCGATTGCTTGGGGTGTTCAAGGCAATCAACCCATCCCCATCCCAAGAGCTTCTCCAACATTTCCCTCAAAACATGAGCAGGTCAGGGGTGAGCCAGCCCTGGGGGCACCTCTGGGTGCTGTGCCCAGCCCTGGAGGCACCTCTGGGTGCTTTTCCCAGCTCTGGTGTCACCTCTGGGTGCTGTGCCCAGCCCTGGGGTCACCTCTGGGTGCTGTGCCCAGCTCTGGGGACACCTCTGGGTGCTGTGTCCAGCCCTGGGGTCACCTCTGGGTGCTGTGCCCAGCTCTGGGGACACCTCTGGGTGCTGTGTCCAGCCCTGGGGTCACCTCTGGGTGCTGTGCCCAGCCCTGGAGGCACCTCTGGGTGCTGTGCCCAGCCCTGGCTGCCCCTGGCTGTCCCTGGCTGTCCCTGGGTGTCCCTGGGCATCTCTGGGCAGCCCCTGGGTGTCCCTGTCTGTCCTTGGGTGTCCCTGCATGTCCCTGCATGTCTCTGTGTGTCCCTGTGTCCCTCCATGTGTCCCTAGGTGTCCTTGGGTGTCCCTGGCTGTCCCTGAGCATCCCTGTCTGTCCCTGCCTGTCCCTGTCTGTCCCCATGTATCCCTGGCTGTCTCTGTGTGTCCCTGGCTGTCCCTGGGTGCTGTCCTTGGGTGTCCCTGGTCATCCCTGGACATCTCTGAGTGTCCCTGCATGTCCCTGGGTGTCTCCATGTGTCCCTATGTATCCCTGTCTGTCCCTGGGTGTCTGTCTGTCTGTCTGTCTATCCCTCTCTGTCCCTGGGTGTCCCTGTCTGTTCCTGTGTGTCCCTGGCTGTCTCTGTCTGTCCCTGTCTGTCTGTCTGTCTGTCCCTGTGTGCAGGCAGGCTCAGAGCAGTCCCAGGCTCTGCTCCAGGGCCCAGCAATGTCCCCAGAGCCCCGGGCAGGGGCTGAGCCCAGCAATTCCCCAAAACTTCTCTCCTGCTCTAATCTCGACTGGATCCAACCATTGGCTCAACACCCTCCCCACTCTGAATCTCCC
Source organism: Rhabdornis inornatus (assembly GCA_013397075.1). NCBI lineage: Eukaryota > Metazoa > Chordata > Aves > Passeriformes > Rhabdornithidae > Rhabdornis > Rhabdornis inornatus. Next base: position 6,683 of record VWZS01004371.1, read on the forward strand.
ACAGCACACCTTCCACCAGGGCCCTGGCACCGAGCTGCCTGCCGAGTTTCACAAATATTCAAGTGAAAAAGTAACAACCAAGAAGCCGGTTTAGAAATAATTCTCTTTTTTTTTTTTTCTCCTGCCGTTTTCTCCCTCCCACGCCCGGCACGCGCCACTTTCGAGTTTTGTGTTACCAAAATTAACGTTTCTGTCGCTGCATTACCAAAATTAACAGGGTCAGGCTCATGCAGGAACCTTCTAGGAGAGGAAAAAGGAAATTAAGATCGTAAAGGAACCTGTTGGTCCAGTGGGATCTGTGCACAGAATCCTGAACTTGAGATTTTAGGAAAAAAAATCAGGAATTCTGGAGGTGTATTCAGCACTTGTTGACTCAGGGCTCTCTGTAAACTTGGAAATTAAAGATGAGAACTGCACAGAAGCTCCAGGAGAAGCCAATCCTTCCATCCCAGAGATTTTGAGGATTTCCCATCCCTGGAAGTGTCCAAGGCCAGGCTGGAGGGGAATTGGAGCAACCTGGGATAGTGGGAAGCTCTAAGTGGGAAGTGGTTGAAATAAGAACATTTTTAAGTCTCTCCCAACCCAAACCAATCCATGATTCCATGATCCCTTCCGAATCCCTGTCGAAAAGCTCCAGGAATGAGGATCAAAGAGAGGAATTCCAGGTGCCAGGCACAGAACCAGGATTTCTCTCATCCCAACCAAAATAGGAAGACACCAGTGAAGCAAAGGACAATAATTTAATAACCCAGTAGGATGAACAATGGGGGATTCACTTCAAACACTCAGCTTCCAAAAAAAAAAAAAAAAAAAAAAAAAACCTGGAAAAATGCCAGTGGATTATTCTGGGAGCACAACCTGGGGGAGTTTTCTCTATTCCTTTATTTTAACTCATGGGCAAAGGCAGCTCCAAACACCTGTGTCTCAAATATCAGCAGCTGGGCCTCAGATTTCCATCACCCAACCATTCCCTGAAACCCTGGCAGCTCCAGCTGCTCGGGAATATTCCCCATTCCAGCTGGAAAATGTAACCCCCAGTGCAAACAGAGGTCAGCAGAGGAAAAGTGGCTTTGCTGTTCAAGGGCTAAATCAGAATTCATTTAGCCCTTGAAATAATTCATTTCACACAATGAAAAACTTCTTCCCCTTCCTTTCTCACCCTCTTCTCTGCAGTGAATTCTGGTAAAAAATATTTAATTTTTTTTTTTTCCAAGCAAATCTTTAATCCACTCGGTTATTTTATTTTTTGCCTTCATTTTTATGATAACTCAAAGCAGGTTGGTCTCCAGCTGCAGGAATGCAAAGCAGCAGCAAAATTTGCAACCTAAGTCATGTGCTAGAAATGTTTGGGTGAATTGGTTGGTGGCAAATGCTGCAAAGAGCAGCATTTCCTGCAAACCTCAATCACGAGGTCGTTTGTTTTCTCACAGAGAAAAAGAAGTGAGGGGAATTTTGCTGCAGGTAATGACATCCTAAAATAGGACAGCTCGTGTTTTTCTCTAGGTTATTTGTTTAATTTCTCATTCTTCTTTGAACTGCTGTTTCAAATAAGAGAGGCCTTAATTTTCTGCAAGAAAAAAAACCCTAAAAAAATATCTTCAAAAATCCAGCAATGCTTTAAAATATTCTTCACCTTAAGTAGTGAGGGACTTCAGTCAGAAAACAAGGAACAAGGGAAAGGTTTTCCTTGGAAATGAGTTGAAACTTGGTCACAAATTTCTGTTAAATCATGTTTGGGGTTTTTTTTGTAAAACCTCTGTGCAGGAATTTGTATAAACCTGAAGCTTCAGAGGTTGACCTCGTGTCCAGCCTGGTCCCACACCTGATCCCTTCAGAGTCTGGCATCTGGAACATCTGGAGTGGGCTTTACCAAAGGCTGGAAAGGAGCTCAGACAGAGGAAAAACCTCCAACTGCTTCTGGTTAAAAAGTGCTTTTGATCTCCAGCTGGGGTGGTTTTATCAAAGCAGGAACACCCCAAAACCTCAAGAGCTGCTTTGTCCCTCTCCACGTGGGTCAGGGATGTGCCCAAAACTTGGAGCTGTCACAGGAGGGAAGGATTGGGAGGGAGCTGCCCTAAAAACCTGGAAAAATGAGCCAAGCCCTCAGTGGGCAGCTGGAATTGGGAGCTGTGGCTCACACAGAGATGTTTTTTATTCAACACATCCTGAGAATGGGGCAAAACAGGGCAGGGAGGGCCAGGACTGAGCTGCTGGAGAGAGCCCAGAGGAGGCAGCAGGATGAGCAGAGGGATGGAGCAGCTCTGCTGGGAGGAAAGGCTGGCACAGCTGGGATTGTTCAGCCTGGACAGGAGAAGCTTTGGGCTGAGCTCAGTGTGGCCTTGCAGGGCCTGAAGGAGCTGCAGGAAACATGGAGAGAGACAATTCCCAAGGCATGGAGGGACAGCACACAGGGAATGGCTTTGAACTGCCCGAAGGAAGGCTTGTATTGGATATTAGGAAGGAATTGTTCCCTGGGATGGAATTCCCAGAGCAGCTGTGGCTGCCCCTGGATCCCTGGAATGTTCAGTTCCAGGTTGGACATTGGGGCTGGAGCAGCCTGGGACAGTGGGAGGTGTCCCTGCCATGGCAGGGGTGGCACTGGGTGGGATTTGAGGTCCCTTCCGACCCAAACCATTCCAGGATTCCATGCTATTGCTCCAAAGCAAAACAACCAAATGTTTGAAGAGGAATTGCTGACCTGGGCCATCAGTGGCACACCTTTTTTTGCAGCACAAGAGTCATCCCAGGTCTCACCCAAAGCCCAAAGCCACCAGCCAGGTCTTTCCAGTGCTTTCCCTGACTCTTGGATCAGATTCCAGGTACACAAAATCCTGGGTTGCCTTAATTGCCCTGGGAAAATGTGACTCTAAATCATCTTTTCCTAGAAATCAGTTTAACAACAGAAATTCACCCCACGGGGGAACCCTGAATCCCTCTACACCTAGGTAATGTCTTGTTATCCCAAATGGGATTTATAGAACCGTGGAATATCCTGAGTGGGAATAAACCCCCAGGGATCACCCAGGCCCTGCCCAGCCCCCCCAGCAATCCCAGCCTGGGCATCCCTGGCAGCTCCTGGAGCTCTGGCAGCCTCGGGGCCGTGCCCATTCCCTGGGGAACCACTGACAAAAATGACTATTTCCATTGCAATCCCTACTAGAGGAAAAGAAAACCACCCCAGCATGAAAAGTTCTGATTGTTATTCCAAAATCTCAACGATCCACCACTTTTAAACCCCACAAGTTTATCCTGTCTCTGTTTTTTAACCTTGGCAAGTCATTCACATTCAGTTTCCAGGCATGCTGCATATGAAACCCTGCTTCATTTAGAAAATTAAATCATTTCCTCCAGTAAGGGACAGCCAGAAGATGTTCATGTTCCTATAAGAGACCTGACTCTTGGTTTCAAAGTGCAAAGTTTTTTTTTTATGCTTGGTGTGAAAAACGTGTGGGTGCTCAGCCCCAGCCATTATCACTTTTACAGGTTTGATAAAGAGAAAACTGCAGACTGAGGGGTCTCCTTCCTCTCCCAGGTGTGGCTGAAAGGATGGAAAAAGCTGTAACAAGATTTCTTGCAAAAGGTTTGGAGCAATGAAACCACCACATACTGCAGCAAATGATTCACCAACACATTTGAATACAGACTAATATTCAAATGTATTTTTTGGATCATTTGAAATACAGATTCAGAAAGATTTGGGTTGGAAGGACTTTAAAGATCATCTCATTCCACCCCTGCCATGGGCAGGGACACCTTCCACTGTCCCAGGTGGCTCCAAGCCCTGTCCAAGCTGTCCTTGGACACTTCCAGGGATCCAGGAATCCACAGCTTCTCTGGGAATTTAATTCTAAGATTTTCTCCCTAATATTTAATCTAAACATCTCTCTTTTAGTTTAAAATATTCTCCATGAAGTCAGAACTCGAGTGAATCTTCCAGATATGAATTCGATTTCCATCTGACTCATACAAACCCCAGAGCTCATTTACATGGAGCTCCTGGAAACCAGAAGAGTTTTACAGAAGTCTGATATGATCTGGTAACTGAACTCTGAAATCCAAAGCCCTTCCCATGGAGTGTGTGGAGCCCTGCTCTCAGATCCAGAATTCCAGAATTCCACAATCACCAAGGCTGGGAGAGCCCCTCAGGATCATCCAGTGCCAGCCCAGTGCCACCAGCATCCCCCCAAAGCCTGTCCCCAAGGGCCACATCCAGACTGCTCCTGAACACTCCCACAGACAGTGACTGCAAACCTCCCTGGGCAGCTCATCCCAAGGCCTGACCACTCTGCCAGGGAAATTTTCTTTCCCAATCTCCAAGCTGAGCCTGCCCTGGTGCAATTTGAGGCCATTTCCTCTCCTCCTTTCCCTGCCCCTCCTGTCAGGGACTTGTGCAGAGCCACAAGGTCCCCCCTGAGCCTCCTTTTCTCCAGCCTGAGCCCCTTTCCCAGCTCAGCTGCTCCTCCCAGGATGTTTTCCAGATCCTTTTCCCATCTCTGGACACTCTCCAGCCCCTCAATGTCCTTTTGAACAGGGGAGCCCCATCCAGCCACCCCTGCAGATGTCAGGATGAGCTGTGGTGGTGAGTGATGGCAGGAGATGAACCCTGGGGATTTCACTACTGATTTTATCCATCCAGGGCAGATTTAAGGTAGCACTGCTTTAAACACATTCCTACAACCACACTTCCCCTTTCTTTGGGAAAAAAGTGTGTCCTAGAGACAATTCTTAGGATAAAATCCTGGATCTCCCCAGACAGGGACAAAGTGGCCATTAACTGGAGAAAAGGAGGATCGGGGGGACCTCATTGCTCTGCACAACTCCCTGACAAGAGAGGGGAGTGATGGGGGGCTGGGAATTCTCTGGGAGTGCTCAGGAGGCGTCTGGATGTGGCCCTTGGGGTCATGGTTTGGGTTGATGTTGATGGTGGGAGGGGATGATGCTGAAGATCTCTTCCCACCCTGAATCCCAGGATTCTGTGGATCCCTGAGCCCAGGTCTGGCTGTCACAGCACAGGTGAATGCCATAAAACCACGTAAAAAAAAAAACAAAACAACAAAAATGAACTTCTGAGAGCTGCAGGTGGTGCTGGGGCTTTGAAGGTCCCAGACGTTTGTCACAAATGACACAAAGCACACACACTCAGCCCCACGCTGTGCTTCACCCTGAACCATCCAGGGATTTCCCAAACACTCCTTTCCCTTTTAAACACCACAAAAAGCCACTGGAAGGGCTGGCTCAGAGCTTCTGAGCTGCTGATTCGATGAGGGTGCCAGGGCTTGCCCTAAGTGCAGCAGCTTGAAATGTTTATAGCAAACCTCATAAAACCTGATGGTTTTCAGGTTTCCTTCCAGTGCTTTCTCAGAAAGATTTGTAAGGCATAAACCTTTCAACCTGCAGACAAAACCTGACCTAAATGCAGCTTCTGGGCTTTCAAAATCACAGCTTTAGTAGGAAAGCAGATGGCAGAAAACATCCTGCAAGACAAAATATTCACGAGGCAAAAGAAAAAACCTCAAGCTCATCTCAGACTGCTTTGGGGTTCACTGGAATCAGAAACTGAAAACAAAAAAACTGCAGGTTGGAAACAGAAATTCCCGGATTGATTAAAGCCAGAGAAAGTGTTCTCACAGATTGTCACGAAGTGAAACTGCCCAGTTTGACAGAGTTTCACTCACAGCAGAAGTGGGGAATCCTCCAGAAAACATCAAGGATGAATTGGAAACTCTCCTAAGTAGAGCTGCCCTCACTTTCTCCTTCCCTGCTTCACACTCAGTCCTTCTGTGCCCTTTCCTCTCTCCTATTTCAATATTTTTAATAAATCTTCATAGAAAATTTGAAAATAAAACAAAACCCAGCTGTTACAAAGCCTCTTAAAGCTAAACAGTTTAATAAACTAACACTTATATTATTTATCCTTTTAACCTAAATAACTCAATTCCCATAACCCTCAGTGTGACACTAACCAACCAAAAACTACTACTAAAACCCATTAAAAAACCACCAAGAAAAAAACCCACCCAAAAAAACCTGCCACCCAAAATCTCCTATCTTATCCTATACCTATTACTATACTATAAAAACCTCAATTTTAAAACCCTTTACCATGTAAAAGCACACACTTCTATTTTACTACACACCCATAATTTAAACTTCATCACTCAAATTTAAAAGTCTTCTTTAAAGCTTCAAGTCAAAAACAGTGTTCTCCAAAAAATCAGTACCAAGCAACACAAAAAACTTAAAAAAACCCAGGTTTCTAAGATCCAACAGTTTGGACTAAAATTAGTTTCACTGGACTAAACCATTTAGTTTTATTATTAAACTTAAATTGGTTGGAAAGCCAGGCTTTGGCTGGGATCTCAGTTAAAAAAAAAAAAAAGTCATTTATTTTGGGAATCTGCATAATTCCTACTCCTTGCATTGGCAGGAGTGGTTTGATTTCAGTACCCCTTGGTTTCAGCATCCCTGAGGATATTCTGGTGTGTCACCAGTGAGGGGGGGTCTCTGTTAGACCCCAAAACTTCCTGCTCCCAGGCAGTTCCTGGCAAGCCTTGCCTGGATTCAGAGCTTTCAGCTCTCCTGTGAAATCAGGTTTGCTTGTACCTTCAGAGCCAGCAGAGGAAGAGATGAGAAATGCTGTCCAGGAAGATTCCATCCAATTTTTATTTATTCTACCAAGGGGGTCCTGTCCAGCAAATCCAATGGGTGGGGCTCTAAGGGGGGCTTTTATAGGGTTTAAGGGTTTTGTGTTTGAACCAATTAACAGCAGAATTCTGTAACTAACCAATCTACAAAAGACTTGAGGGGAAAAAGGAACCAATTATCCAAGAGGAAAATGAACCACTAAAATGACAGAAAGATCACCCAGGGGCCTACAGAGGGGTGAGATGCTTCTTGGTGTTGGTCACTCTAAACAGACAATTTCTTATCTAAGGTATCATTTTCCATGGGGCCCTGCTGCTTTTGTGTTTAGTTTTTTAATTATTGATAGATAATTTCTTGCACTTTTTTATATTTCGTTTTCGTAAAGAATAAATGTTTCACATTTCTCTTCAGAGGAAGAGAGAATTAATGGACTGTTAATGAGACCCGTGGGGGTTAAAAAGTATTATCCTTACTGTCCAATCCACGGTCAAGGCTGAAACTCTATAAATAAACATAAAATGTAAATAAAGTAGTTCTTTTCCTGCTTAATTCCTCAAAGTCACTAAGTGTTAAGTGTCTGTGTCATTTAGTAACAGGGCTGTATGTTGGGAGCTTGCCTGTTCAGGGATGTTTCTGCTCCCTGCACGCTGCTGTGAGCACAGGCTCCACCCAGGGACTGGAGCCCTTCCTGGGTGCCCTGATGCTCCAACCTCCACTCATGCCTTGAGGTTGAAGTCTTTCCTGTTAGGAACAAGTTCCTAAGTTTGTTCTGTTAATGTTAACTGTGGAGAACACGCTGTTTTTATGTAAATTGTGACTATTGTTCTCTTCTGGTTCTCACTCCCTGGAATTGCTTTGTTCCTATGCCCTATCCCCTGCTCGTGGGGCAATGCCACCGCTGCTCCCAAAATGTGCCTGGCAAATAAGAAAACCACAAATGCTCATGGGACACAACCCAGCACTAAAAAAACCCTAAAAACAAGGAGCCAACATAACATTGAAAACTAAAAATGGTATTCCCAAGCAAAGAAAACAGTGAGAAAGATGAAATCACCAACCAGGGCTCTTTAGCCTTGTCACCATGACCCAAGAGCATCCCACCAACACGACATCCCTGGACTATGAGGCAGCCAGTGACTTCCTAGGGACTCCTGTGAGGACAGAGGGCCCAGCTCTGCTGCACAGCAAAGCTGAATTCCTGCTCCTCTGGATCCTCCATTGGAGCAGCAGTGGTGCACATGACCCACCCAGAGCTGATGTCTCAATAAAGGCATGAAAAAGGAGCTGGTCTCCTTCCCTTTTTTATTTCATTTGTATTCTGCTGGGGTGTGCTTTTCTGGTGTGCTAGGGTGATGAAGACAGAACAATTCTATTCCAGGTGGGAACTCAAGGATTGAGAACTCAGGCCCTAAGCGTAAACAACGTGGGAAAAGGAGGGTGGGTTCATGCAAATGAACCAAAACCTGTGCTTACTGCCCTAAAANAAAAAAGAGAGAGAGAAAGGACAGCAACACACATGGACCTCTTCAGGAAAAAAAAACAACAATTTATTGAAGGGACAGCCTGTATTTAAAGCATATTACGTGGAGCTAAGACAGGGCAGCAGCTCATTGGACAATTGGGAAAAACATCCATGAGACCATACCTCAGGATGTGTTCCATGGGAAAACACCAGGTGTTAATTTTTATTATGAATTCCATTCTGTTTCTCACCAGATTTTATTCTGTTTTGACCATATTATCATCTTGGGAGAGTTCCTCCCTACCTGAAGCCATAATCAGCTTCTCAGT